>JAXIVJ010003923.1:0-85000 GCA_036785665.1 Chirona hameri | reverse complement strand
GAAATTAGAGCGAACTCCGAGGGAGTCGGAATGACCTTTCGAATGTGAAGCTGGCCAAAGTATTAAATGTGGCGCCCAACAGGCTTCAGAATCGTAATCAGCGTGTCAAACTGCATATGTACACCAAGTTTGGTTAAACTCTGAGGGGGTCACCCGGTGACCTCAGAAACTTTTATGACCTCTGGAAATCAAGTATTAAATGTGGCGCCGAACAGACTTCACCATTGTAAGTGGCTTGTTACACTGCATACGTGCACGAAATTAGAGCGAATTCCAAAGGAGTCCGAATGCCCATTCGAATGTGAAGCTGGCCAAACTATTAAATGTGGCGCCGAACAGACTTCAGAATCGTAATCAGCGTGTCAAACTGCATTTGTACACCAAGTTTGAGTAAATTCTGAGGGGATCACCCTGTGACCTCAGAAACTTGGATGAACTCTCAAGGTCAAAGTATTCAATGTGGCGCCGAACAGACTTCAGCATCTTAACCAGCATGTTAAACTGCATGTGTACACCAATGTTGATGAGATTCTGAGGGGGTCACCCTGTTACCTCAGAAATTTGGATGACCTCTGAAGGTCAAAGTATTAAATGTGGCGCCGAACAAACTTCAGCATCGTAATCAGCATCTCAAGCTGCATGTGTACACCAACTTTAATGACATTATGAGGGGGTCACCCTGTGACCTCATAATCTTCGATGACCTCTCAAGGTCAAAGTATTAAATGTGGCGCCAAACGGACTTCACCATCGTAAGTGGCTCGTTAAACTGCATAAGTGTGCGAAATTAGGGCGAATTCTGAGGGGTCCGAATATGAAGCTGAATGTGAATCTGAATCTGTAGCTGTTTTGACAGACGTTGTAGGTGACGCGGTATCGTGTGGCTGGATATTGATATTGATCCAAAAAAAACTTGACATTGACATGGGAAAACTGTTAAGAAGGCTGTCGGAAACAGAGTTTGTCATGGGCTGGCCCTATGGGCCATGGACTGGGCCTGGGCTGGGCCTGGGCCGGGCATCAACTTTAAGGAAATCGCTGGGCTCTGGATGGGCATGGGCCTGACAATTTTGAGGTAATGCGCGCGTCGCACAAGCTCAGGTCAGAGCTCAAAAATATTTTAACCAGCAGTTCACTTACACAGCAACACACTGTTGCTGTAGCTGTGGCTTTTTGTTTTTTGGTTAGCATAGTTGGTTCATTGTTTCACATTTATAGTATACAAGTAAATATGCTAGAATAATGATTGCAAATTTTGTGAAAATAATTATATGCTTAATCTGAATGGGTCGGGACCGGGCCTGGGCCTCAATATTATGAATTTGACCGGGCCTGGTCCGGGCCTGGGCTTGGTGTTCATGGGCCTGGGCCTGGCCGGGCCCGGGGTTGGTGGGCCCGTGACGAACACTGGTCGGAAAGTGTCAGTGTAAGCCTAATAGTAAATTGAAGTGGGTGGAGCATGGTGGCAAAATTCAGTGAGTTGGGGAGGGTAGGGGGATGACAAAAGTATGGCATGTTGCCCGATGTGATATCATAGAATGGGAGGTGTCCAGCTCAAAACATGGCAATTCTCACCTTATTTTCATGTTTTCAGATCCAGAGACCTCCTTCATCCTATCATTTTTGATAAAACAAACAATTTTGTCATCCCTCCATTCCCCTAAATATCTGAATTTGGCCACCATGGCGTGGAGTGTGAAAAGAAACTGCCTCCGTCTAGGAAGCATGCCATTTGCGACCACTGGGTGGCGCCAGCGACAAGAATACCACGGCACCACCAGGTAGGTATCTGCGGTTATGCAATTTATGTAAATTGTAATTAATTGCTGCCATTTTGTGACATTTGCCATAATCTTGGTTGTACTAGCCAGGTGCTCCTGTTGCATGTAAATGTACTTTCAAAGAAAGATAATAGCAGTTTTAGTAGGTACAGGGACCTGCAGTGGAGTTGCTATGGTGCACACTATGGTCCGGCTTATCTTCTCCTCTAGCGTACGTTTGACTGCAAATTATGAAACAACAATCAATGCATTCAAACCACATTACTGAGAGCTTCAAAATGACATATTGATTGTATATTGACATATTGATTGACATGGCTCACCCCTGTCATTATCTATTGGCTGATTTTAAGCAAAAATCCAATTTCCTCCGCAAAGAGCTAAAAATTCATTTTTGCTTAAAATCAGCCAATAGATATGATGAGCCAATGCATCAATATATCATTTTAAAGCTCTCAGTAATGTAGGTTAAATGCATTTATTGTTGTTTCTTAATTCGCAGACAATCATATGCTAGAGGAGAAGATAAGCCAGATCTTAGTGTGTACCATAGCAACTGCGGGTCCCTGTACATCTCATTGGTCTAGACATGTCAAGATCCTAGGCATCCAGGTGCTATGGATCCAAGATCCTAGAAGGTAATGCTAGCATTGCTCTCATTTGTCCAGAACCAAAAATAATAATGGTGTTTTCTATATTATTTGTGGAATATTTAATGATGCCTTGATTCCATTACATCAAATAGGCAAAACATCAATTGTCCAAAACCAATTTGCAGCACCCAGGAAAGCAGCAAGTGACATTGGCGCATCCAGAACGGTGGTTGGGGGAGGGGGCGGCACAGGTGGTTTGGGGGATATTCTAAAAATTATCCCACAATTTTAAAAACTCATCAGATTTCGTTTCCTTATGCCTTGATAGCTTATTTAAAACAAACTTTCCTTAGTAAAAGTTGCTTAGATTGTCTTCTATATCAGAAAATCTGTCAATTTTGTTCCGATTTCAGGCGGTTTGGGGGGCCATGGCAGCCATGCCCCCCCCCCCCCCCCCCCTGGATACGCTTGTGGCAAGTGCTGTCATCATTGAATGTGGAAACATCTTGTTATTCTTGCATCCTTGTAACAATAGGTGCAACAAATATCAGTAGACGATGCAATGTCACATGGTTCTGGAGTACAATTATTCAGACACCACCATCTTCATGTGTAGCCATTGGCGGATCCAGAACGGTGGTTTGGAGGGAGGGGGACCACGAGTGGTTTGGGGGTCAAATTCCAAAATTGTCACACAATTCAGAAAACTCATCGGATATCGCTTGCTTATCCAATATGCATTGATAGCTGATTTAAAACAAACTTTCCAAAGTAAAAGTTGCTTAGATTGTCTTCTATATCAGGAAATGTCTAAATTGTGTGCTGATTTTAGTCGTTTTTGGGGAACATGGCCGCCCCCCCCCCCCCTGAATCCGCTAGTGTGTGTAGCACTCATTGTAACGGTCACAAAATGTGTTATGTGTTGACAAAATGTGCTGTGTGTCACCGAGGCGTGAGCAAACCTTATGTTTAGAGTAATTGGCCATAAGAGCGCGAAAAATGAAAGTAGCCTGGCTCTTTGTCGGTGTCAGCCTCGAGGTTTTTTCACCTCTGGGCATCACCTACCTTCATCATCAGAGGACAGCATGGATACATTCCATCCCGTTTCAGTGCCACTGCAGGTACGCATTTCACAATTTCCCGTATATTGCATGTGGCCCGGCTGGTAGATCTCCCCGTCCCACTCACAACCTTTGAAACGTGCAAAGAAAGGTCAGTTTATTTCTACACCACTGGCGTATGAACGGTGGCCAAGTATGCTCCTATGTCTCGGTTTTTATATATATATATATATATATATATATATATATATATATATATATATATATATATATATATATATATATATATATATATATATATATATATATATATATATATATATATATATATATATATATATATATATATATATATATATATATATATATATACATATATATATATATATATATATATATATATATATATATATATATATATATATATATATATATATATATATATATATATATATATATATATATATATGTGTTTCCTATGTCCTATGTCTCGGTATGAACGGTGGCCAAGTATGCTCCTATGTCTCCTCAGCCTGTCTTGTCGCTTAAGATCGACGCTAGCCACCCGCTTGGTATCAAAAATGCTACATGGTTAGAAGGGCCACGAGCTGTGTATTGTGCAATGGTAATGACACGGGACGGGAACGGGACGGGAACGGGACGGGAACGGGACGGGAACGGGACGGGAACGGGACGGGAACGGGACGGGAACGGGACGGGAACGGGACGGGAACGGGACGGGAACGGGACGGGAACGGGACGGGAACGGGACGGGAACGGGACGGGAACGCGGGACGGGAACGCGGGACGGGAACGCGGGACGGAAACGCGGGACGGGAACGCGGGACGGGAACGCGGGACGGACGGGAACGCGGGACGGGAACGCGGGACGGGAACGCGGGACGGGAACGCGGGACGGGAACGCGGGACGGGAACGCGGGACAGGAACGCGGGACGGTAACGCGGGACGGGAACGCGGGACGGGAACGCGGGACGGGAACGCGGGACGGGAACGCGGGACGAGAACGCGGGACGGGAACGCGGGACGGGAACGCGGGACGAGAACGCGGAACGGGAACGCTGGACGGGAACGCGGGACGGGAACGCGGGAAGGGAACGCGGGACGGGAACGCGGGACGGGAACGCGGGACGGGAACGCGGGACGGGAACGCGGGACGGGAACGCGGGACGGGAACGCGGGACGGGAACGCGGGACGGGAACACGGGATGGGAACGCGGGACGGGAACGCGGGACGGGAACGCGGGACGGGAACGCGGGACGGGAATGGGACATAAGCGCGGACAGAGAAGGGTGGGGCAGTGCTACGCCTAGGAAGGCATTATTGCGTGACACACGCAGTTTAAGACGGCAATCGTGAAACCTGTAACACAGATGTTATTAACGATGGACTGATATAGAAAGCAGACTGTTGAGCTGCCGTTCCCTGCTGCTTGCCACTTACAGTTGGATGCGTTCTCTCCTCCAGGAAAGGTCATGCTGATTCGAGCGATGTTGTACTTATGCATGATACAGAAGACACGGAGACATCGGACGGCAGAGGTGTGAATTGGAGAAGACGGATCAGGCGGAAACCATTCCTCCCCCCATGGACAGACTGTGGAGCAGTGATCACCTCTAGTCATACATCTCAGACCGAAGCGGTCCTACACTCACACGATAAACGTAACGTTGACGTTGAGCCTCATTTATAAATGGTTTATTTTCATTTCTTTGTACTTGTATATTTACACTTCCATATAACTTATATTTCAAACTTAAAATATGTATCTGTAATTATCGAATTTGAGTCAAATTACAATTGTAAAACATATATGGACGGGCACATTTATTTATTATTTAGGCTTCACTCGCACTTTCACCCACCAACAGGCTAAACCCAACTAACGGGGGAGGTCAGGAAACATACATATACAATGTCCGAAGTGAAATAGATGTTACAAATATCGGTAGAAATGTACTATAAAATGATGCAAATTTAGGATGAAACTAAGATATGAATACAGATACAAGATATAAGCTAATACAAGCGCCTGCATAGTAGACACTGTCGTGCTAAAGAGAGACTATGCAAGTGACGACACGACTATGTAAGTGACGAGGGTTAAATCACAATTAATTGCATGCCTTTTTATATGTCCTCACATTGGAATAATCAATGCGGAGTATAGGGTAAAAACCTGTCTCATGCATTGGCAAATCGTTGGCAGGTGGGCCTGACTCCTGAGGCTATCAAATCAAACTCCTCAGTAAACAGTGTGCTATGTAACAAACAACACAGCTAATGTATGCCTCTGCAATATGATTTATGCACAAATGAATAGGTGGTATTGCCATGAACATGGCAAACACTTTGGAACTAATAATTATGAATGTACTCACTCCCTCTGCCACCCGTCCGTGCACCGGGCGCTCGCGAACAACAATGGCCGCCAAATCTGCGTCGTCTGCTATTTGAAAATGGCGGATGACACCGTATTTGTGTGTCGGCTACACACTATTATTGTACGGATGACACAAACTTCATCTATGCACTCCGATAACACAGACAAACTCTGTTCGGGAAAATTTAACATATGGGACGAGTGTTATTTTCCATACAGTTGTGTTTTCATTTTGTGTCAATTTCCCGCCAAATTTAAAACACATTGTACTTGTGTATTTGTTATATTGACTTTCAAATATTGCGTCATGTACCCAAGAATTATGCGTTTTTTAGCACTTAATTCATCACAATGAATTAAGTGTACCTACCACTTACAGTTAGCCGGTAGACCAGGTAGTTCTTCCATAGCATGTCCTGCGCCTGAAATACGAATTATAGTACAAACATTATTTACCCTCAATGGTATTATCCAACGTACCTACTTCGAACAATAAATGTGCAAACAGAATCAATCGATATAAATATATATTTTACAAGTAGGTACTTAAAACACAATCATGCATGCACATTGCACAGTAGGGTGTTTAATTTTGCACTTGTTGTTAGGAATCAATTGGCACCCTAGTTTTCCTGGTTCCGTTTTTCATGCTGATTCCGACAATGCAGACCGTTTTGCCGCAAACGAGTGCTAAGGGTGGCTCATTTGCCTTTTTGTTGGCAATCTCGCCCTTGCGGCCATCCTAAGCGGTTTCTGGATATAAGTCCAGGAAATTCACATTCAAAACTAAAAGGGTGTTTGCGTCATCAACATGTATAATGGTACCTTGTGCTCGTAAGTTATACCCAGTTCATGTCAGGTCACTGACCTGTGAAAGCATTTTTAAGTCATGGTGCTCATTTTTTCAAATTTTCGCGTTCAGGAAGGTACTAATTTTACTAATCATGCATAGAAAGGGAACGAACATATCAACAATCGTTCGAATTCTAGGACAAAAGGTTCAGGAACAAAAGGCGGAGCTGACTGACACATTTGACACAAGAATGTTTGAAAATATAACTATTATTCTGTTAATTGTAATGTTAATTGTAATATTTTGTCATTTTCGAAACAGCTGAGAGGTTGTTCGTGCTTTATGTTTATTATTCCCTAATCAAACATTCTAGGGAAGCGGAAATGAAGCGGAAGCCACAATATCTTGAAGTTCTATTAATCCGAGCTATTTGGCGGGCCCGAGGTGCGACGTTCGTCTGTCGATGGTGAGTAGGCCATATACGGTATAGCTTGCATGAGTTTGTTTGTCCAGCTGCATGTCTTTGTAAACGCGTAAATGTTATAAATTTGTTTTAAGATAGTTTTGCTTAAAGCCAGGTGCAGGTACACAACGAATCCGTTGAGCACCGTTATTACGTCGACGATTGTTTTGTGTTCATTGGATTTAGAATGCTGCGACTAACCTATTCATTATATTGCCATGATAAATAATTATTGAAGAATAAAATGAAATTTTTATTAGGATTTGGCTATGGATCTAACAGAGAGCAGAGTCTTGTAAAACCATCCGTCGAGGAACCGATGGCCGCCAGCAGATCAAAATGGATCCGGTGCAAAGTTCACCATGGGCTAGGCTGGCCCTATGGGCCATGGGCTGGCCTGGGCTGGGCCTGGGCCGGGCCTCAACTTTAAGGAAATCCCTGGGCTCTGTATGGGCCTGGGCCTGACAATTTTGAAGTAATGCGCGCGTCGCACAAGCTGAGGTCAGAGCTCAAAAATATTTTAGTCAGCAGTTCACTTACACAGCAACACACTGTTGCTGTGGATGTGACTTTTGTTTTTTTGGTTAGCATAGTTGGTTCATTGTTGCACACTTATAGTATACAAGTAGGCAGGACAAGTAAATACAAGTAAATATGTATAATGTCTAATGATTTCAAATTTTGTGAAAATAATTATATGCTTAATCTGAACGGGCCGGACCTGGGCCGGGCTTGGCTGGGGGTCGGTGGGCCCGTGGCGAACACTGATCCGGTGTGGATGGGACTGTATCAATGATACAATCTAATTGGACCGTATCAATGCTACAGTTCGATTGGACTGTACCAATTATACGGTCCGATTCACACCGTATTCATTTTGATCTGCTGACGGCCATCGGTCCGTCGACGGATGGTTTTTAAAGACATTTTGTCTTATCTCTGTGTTAGATCCATAGCCAAATCCTACTGCAAATGTAATTTTGTTCTTCAATAATCATTTACTATGACAATATATTTAACCTGGCAGTCACTGGGGTATATTCTGTAACACGAGTCACTGGGGGGGGGGGGGGGGTTTAGCCCCCCCCCCCCCTTGGTATCTTCAGAACCAATGATCGCAGCGGGGCGCGCAAGGCGGCATTCGAAAGCGCTCAATGAGATAAACCTAACACACACTTAAACAATTCAAATTAAGGTCACATATCTGGTCACGGTCAAGTCAAACGTCAACATCGAGGCATTTTAGTTTATGGACAATACTTGCCATCCATGGCTTTCTATTGCGCCTGTAATCACCCAAAGTCCTCCCAAAGGTATGATACATATCCAACATGAGCTAAAGTGAGATTGTTGGAAAATATCAAGGTCAAGGTCAGGTCACAAAAGGTCACTACACACAAAATATCTACGAAAGTCATGCAGCACATGTTTTATAGATGCTTTTACGCGTAGAATTCGATAGTGATCGTCATTTTACCACCTGATATCATTTACGTGAAGTTAGTGTCAAGTTCAGGTCAAGTTCAGGTCACTGAAGGTCAAAATTTGAAATTGATAAATCGAAATAAAAAAAAACATGTTTCTATATCAGTTTTATCTTTAAAAAAAATACAGTGCTGGCATTTATTTTTCTGTAACTAGTCAATAAAAGCCAAAAAACGCAATGTCAAAATATGACGTAATGATTTTCCCATACTTTATTGCCATGTCAGTCAAAAAAGATGATCTCATTTTGAAATTTGGTATGGTAGTTGCCCATATGTCGTTATCTGACATATATTCCGTTTGTTTAATATCTTTGAAAAATTTGATTTTGTGGGCATTTAAAAAAAAAATGGGGTCAAAAACCAACATTTGCGAAATTTCTAGATAGCTGGTTTGTAGCGCTTGCAATTTTCTACCTTTCAGTTTTTCGATTGCATTTTGCTTCAAATGTGGCATTTGTACGGCCTGGCAAAGTTTAGCTGATTTTTGTGTCAAAATCGTGTTTAGTGACGTCACTTAATTCACTATATCACGAGAAAAAAGATATAAGGAAATTGCTTTATTTGCACACAAAAGGTGTAAAAATTATGCCCAAAAGGGTACTGAAAGTTTGGCTTCGATATCTGTATTAGTTGTTGAGATATTGCTAATATTCCTAAGGGGGGGGGGCTAAAAAATCCCCCCCCCCCAGTGACTCGCGGGTTAATACGTTAGTCGTAGCATTATAATAAATTGTTCAATGGACAAAAAACAACCGTCGACGGAATAACGGTGGTTAACGAATTAGTTGTGAACCTGGCTTTAGGCGAAACAACTTAACCCTCGCCCTACG
Organism: Chirona hameri; assembly: GCA_036785665.1. NCBI lineage: Eukaryota > Metazoa > Arthropoda > Thecostraca > Balanomorpha > Balanidae > Chirona > Chirona hameri. The sequence goes on along the minus strand of JAXIVJ010003923.1, from coordinate 75,589 downwards.
GGGGTCCTAAAACGATCCCCCCCCACCATTTTTTGTCTTGCATAACTTTTTAGACATGCGGCGCATCTTGCTTACATTTTTAGTAGATAAGTATACAACAATTATACGTATGCTGTAAAAAAAAATCATTGAAATTGGTTGAGAAATTCGGGAAATAAAGATGTTTAAATGACGTCATGTTGGTGGAAAAACGATAAATGTTTGAAAAATCGTTGAAAACAGAGTTTTGAAGTACATTGCAAACGCAATTAAGAAAATATATTTTTTTTTAATTTTTTGTTATTATTTTAATTTTATTTTTGTAATTAAAGATTTTTTGTTATTTTCTTTAAAATAGTAATCTCGGAATTTCGAAATTTTGGGTTTTTGACCCCCAAAATGAACAAAAACTGATTTTGTGGGAAAAATCACCACAAAATCAACATTTTCAAAATGTTACAAATCGGAATATATGTGAGAAAACTGAGTATGGACAATACTCAAACCAAATTCAAAGAAATATCTCTAATTTTGACTGAGTGATGGCTCCCTAAGTGTAAGTAATTCATGACGTCATTTTTTTAATAACTTTATTATACTTTTTGACCAGATACGAATAAATAATTACCTTTTCTGTATTTCTGAGACAAAACTGGTCTGCAACATACCTTTTTATTTACATTTATCAATTTCTCATTTTGAGGTTTCTGACTGAGCCAAATCGCTGTTCTGGACGTGGTCGATCGAGGTATTTCACTTGACCTGGAAGGTTACTCGTTGACCTAAAACCTCCAAATTACATACCGTTATATTCTAAACATGACAGGCAACGTGTTGGTGCTTACCGCGTTGCTCTATATTGCTTGGTTTGGAAGTTAACAGGGGGTCTTTTTAGGACCTCCCCTCCCCCCGTAGGGCGAAGGTGAAAAAAATATCCCGTAGGGCAAGGGTTAAAACAATTTATAGCATTTACGCGTTTACAAAAACATGCAGCTGGACAAACAAACTCATGCAAGCTATACCGTACATGGCTTATTCACCATCGACAGACGAACGTCGCAGCTCGGGCCCGCCAAATAGCTCGGATTCATATGAACTTCAAGATGTCGTGGCTTCTGCTTCATTTCCGCTTTTCCTAGTATGCTTTTTTCAGAGAATAATAAACATAAAGCCCGATAAATCTCTCAGAGCTTCGAAAATGACAATATATTTCTTGGATTTATCGTTGAAAAAAACGAAGAAGAACAAAAGTTAGCCTATATATTGGAATACAATTAACAGAATAATAGTTATATTTTAAAACATTATTGTGTGAAAGGTGGCAGTCAGCTACGCCTTTTGTTCTTGAACTTTTTGTTCTAGAATTAGAACGATTGTTGATATGCTCGTTCCCTTCCTATGCATGATTAGTAAAATTAGTGCCTTCCTGAACGCGAAAATTGGAGAGAGAAAAAAAGAACACCATGACTTAAAAATGATGTCACTGGTCAGTGACCTGACATGAACTGGGTATAATTTACGAGCACAAGGTGTCATTATACATGTTGATGACGCAAACACCCTTTTAGGTTAGAATGTGATCACATTCACTTGGCTTATATCCAAAAACCGCTTAGGATGGCCCCAAGGGCAAGAATGCCAACACAAGAGGCAAATGAGCCACCCTTAGGATTCATTTGCGGTAAAAACGGACTTCATCTTCGGAATCAGCATGAAAAACGAAATCAGGAAAGCTAGGGTGCCAATTGATTCCTAACAAGTGCAAAATGAAACACCCTAATGCATAGTGCGGCCCGCAGGTGAACACACTAATACTAACACAGATACGTACGTGAATAAATTACATTGATGCCGATACTGCTTCTTTCATTTTTATCGGTGAGCTCTTTCGGGCATTGTTATGAGGCTGTTTTGAGACCAATATGAGAAACTAACACCAAGATCGGTTACCACAACCATTTTTTTAATGGGTTCTATTGCCCGAGCAGCAAATATGGTACGCTTGTTGGAGATTCAAAGACCCAATAATTCCTGGTGGGCACTATAGTACCCGATTGACATTAATGAGATAAGCACGAATGCATTTACGTAAGCAGTAAGTACACAGGCACGCATATAGAACACACACGAAACAGAAAACACTACCTCCCGACGGCATTGTTGTTTCGCCAATCCAGTATTCACTTAGTCATTTACTACATTCATTTGTGCAGTGTTTTCAGACCGCCAGCAGATAGATAACCATCTTACCGCCAGAACAAGCCAACGTTTCTGACCACCGACCAGGATGATGTGCTCGACTTCCAAGACGCTGCACTCACAAAATCGCTACACACGACCCGGGTGTCAACTCCTGCCACAGGGGTTAATTTGGAAATTTACTCATGCATGGGGTGTCATTGTTGATGCTTCGCTATCTACACCCATGTCAGACACCTGCGTGGTGTGTCAGTGCCGACCACCATCGCATTGTGTGTTCGTCACCGCTGCATGGGGTGTCGAGGTGTCGCAATACTCATGCGGGGGGTGCCGATTGACGCCTCAGCTGGGCGTATTGCAGGAGTTCGTTCACCACTGGCAGAGGTGTGACGGTCGCCGCTGCTTGGGGTGTCGTGACGTAGACGCACGCAGACGGCGGCGCGGCGTTGGCTGCGCGCGCACATCACTGCCGGCCGGCCGCGCCGCCGCGCCCGCACAGTCGCGCCGCAGGCTTAGCGGCGGCAGGTTGTTCATGGGGTGCGTGCGTCGACCGTTGTCAGTGTTCATGTTGCCGTTGGGTTGCGAAAGGCTGTCAATCGTGCTGTCGTGATCGGAGTTATAAGTACCTAATTGTGAGTTGTGAGTGCTTTCTTTCTTGCGTTCTTTTGATCTTATAAATGTAGTTAGTTGTGACTTTATGATCGATAAACATTAGGTATGATAGCGTCTATATGTTTCGTGCCCTCCCGTCACAACCAATTGTATTGCTTATCCGGTCAGAGCTGCACCGACCAAGCTTCTATAAACATATGAGTATACGTAGCTGACTGTTGATCCATAGTAACTATGATGATTTATGAGTATGCTTGATGATGCTGATTTGTGATGCTGATGTTGATACATGGATCTGTTTACAATAATTAACGGTTTTGTTAATACAATGGTTTTGCACGGAAATGTACTAATTTGTAGTTGCTCAGATTGGGAAGGTTGGCGCGAGTGGTCAGAGTCAGGTCAGAGTGCTCAGATTTGCATGAGTTTTGCAAGTTGCGACACGTCTCTGAGCCGGCGCCCGGCGGCGGCCGCCGCCCGCCATGCGCCTACGTCTCGACACCCCAAGCAGCGGCGACCGTTACACCTCTCCCAGTGGTGAACTAACTCCTGCAATACGCCCGGCTGAGGTGTCAATCGACACCCCACGCATGAGTATTGCGACACCTCGACACCCCACGCAGCGGTTATCAAGGGTGTTCCGTTAAACCTATACACCCCATGCAGCGGCGATCACGGTTGTTCCTGTACACCTCCCTGAGTGCTAAACAAAACACCTTCCCCTACGGCCGCCAATGTGTACAGTCTATATTAGACCCTTTTGCACTGGAAAAGAACACTGATTGATTTGCGCCGCGTAGCGGCGCGGATTTGTTTGCTTGATTTTGGTGGTGCCCCTGGTGCCCCGGCGCGGTGGTGCCCCGGCGCGGTGGTGCCCCCACGGCCCGGTGGTTCCCCCACGGCGCGGTGGTGCCCCCACTGCGCAGTGGTGCATACATGGCCATAAAGAGGGGGGTCACGACCCCGCGACCCCCCTCCCCCTGGACCACCACTGCTCAGACGATTGAACCATATATCGACCATCGAAGCTCAGATGGCCGAGGCTTCGAAGAGCGCTGCTGGACATTTGAATGCCGTTTCTCCTGCACCACTCGTTTAGTACCTATACCGGCCGCGGAGTCTGAGAGCTAGAGAGGACCGTTCTGCCAACCAGCAAAACACGAAACAAAAACTCTGCACCCTGTTCGCTATGGAATGATGCTGCCTTGATTACAGATACCTCAATGTCTGAATCAACTTTTTTCTAGAAGTAACTAATAAAAGTATGTATATTCCGGTAGGTATGTCTTTTTGTATCCGCCAGACGGCCAGTGTTATAACATTACATTATTGTATGCGCGTAATTAACATTTGTAATTTCTTCCTAAAAATAGACAATTTGGAAACAAATCGTGTCGAAGGAAATAAGTGAAAACAGTGTGTCCTACACTGCCAGGTCCTAATTATGTGGGCTGCCTTCAATAGCGTAACTTTAAATCAGGGTTAGCTTCCTTAAAGGGAAATGTTCACCTTTTGATATACATTTCTGCATTATCTTATGCATCGTGTATGGTATGAAGTTGATCGAGTCTCAATTTGAAAATGAAATCATAACTTTTTATATTTCGAAAATTATTTTTCGGGAGGAAATTTAACAAACAAGTACATATACTTCTTTCGGAGTTCATGATCGGTGTTTGCCCTTCACTATTTGGAAGCGTGATATATCTGGCGCTTTTCTTTCCATTGATAATGTCTCAGATTGGTACCTGAAACAAATCACCGACACTAAATAGGTCGCCGTTGCGTGCCCAAGTGAACATTCGATTTCATTGCCATTTTTTTTTTAAAATCATTATTTGTCATGATAAGCTAAAGCATAGGCATAGTGCTGTATAACAACCACTAACTAGGCCGTTGTACCGTGCCCAAGTTAACTGCTAATTTGGTTACTTTATTATGCAATGTGTGTTTATTGTTAAGGATATTAGGGGACATAATCACAATAGACAGAATGCAAGACATTCTCCACACATTTTTGTCAAAAAAAAACAATACTAGACAAGCCTGGAATTCGAAATTCGTTACCAAGTACTTGTACGTACTGGTCGTTATAAGCATGGATCGCTTATCAATATTAACTTGAAATCTCTTCCGGCAGGAATTTGTATATGCAAAATGTTATGAATCTACAATATATTTTGGTCTCGTCTATCGATTTCAAGTAATAACTCTATTTTTGTGGAAAGGGTGAATATTTTCCTTTAAACCTGATTAAAAAAGTAAAAAAAACTATGTGCAATTTGTCAACAGCATCCTTATTCCTTACCACATCGTGAACATCTTAAAAAAATGAAGGTGTGATTCATTTTTGATGGGTATGAGTACCCCCTCAAAATATGGGTGTCCCATACCTTTGACGCTGAGAAGTGAGAACCACTGCGATTGGGATACCTACAGCACGACATACCACTGAACGTAATGCACATAGCCGTCTATTCCCAATCCGGAGGAGTGCAGTTTGGATTCGCGTGCCAACACGGACAATACATTCAGAGATCAGCGATCGGCATCTCCAGACGGCTTATGTCGTATCGTACCACCAGAGGCCGGGTGACCGCAGCAGCAGCAGCGGCAGCAACTTACCGACACACAGCACCGCCAGCAGCGTCAGGTGCATCAGCAGCGTGAAGGGCGCCGACAGAGCCATGGTGACGGGTGGGTCTCCCCTCGTCCGTGCCTGGCGGACAACTGCCATGGTCGGGCAGCGCGCGAGGCCAGGACACCACGGCACACAGCACGGCGCAGAGTACGGTGCAGGCTACGGCGCAGAATACAGCGCAGGCTGCGACGCAGGGTCGGGTAAAACCGGGGGGCACCACCCATGCCAGTAGCTAACAAATGCAAAAGCAAAACACCGCCCGGGCCGGCCGGTGCTCCCCGTATGTGGACAGTGCTCCACTATTTTCAATTCACCTGCAACCTGAGCCGCATCAGCCGCCCCTCGCCTACCCCGCTCTGGGCGGTGACGTCACCACCCCGTTCGGTACCACGGTCGACCGACGAGACTCCCCTCCCGAAAGTGACCAGACCCCTCCCGCCTGTGAGTGGCGCAGCCCCGTCTACCGGTGACGTCAGCCAGGCCCGGCCGGGTCGGGCCAGCACGCCGAGAGCGCAGCCGCGCAGCGGCGGCCGACGGCCGCAGCGCCGGGGGGCGCGCGGACGGAGGGGGAGAGGAGGCGGCAACACATGCAACGGCATCCGCATCAACACCTGCAACAGTTTCCGCATCGGCTCCATCAACGTCCAGTCGCTGAAGCCCAAGCTCCTTGACCTTGTCAACGACCTGTATCGTCTGGATTACGACATCATCGCTATCTCCGAGACGTGGCTCCGACCCAGCACTTCAGCCAGACTCCGAGTCATCCCAGGCTACACCCTCCACCGTGCTGACCGCCCCGACAACCGCGGCTACGGTGGAGTGGCCCTGGCCACCAAACACACCATCACTGCATCTCCGCTCAAGTTCAACACCGATAAGAGCCCGAACAGCAAGCTCCAGTCCCTCTGGGCCATCATCAAGCAGGAACGAAGACGCCAACTCGTGATGGTTAGTGTCTACCGCCCACCTCGACACACGGTCACGGCGCTGCAGGTGGAATTTGACGACTTGGAGCGTCAGCTGCAGCAGGTATTTGTGAAGTGCCCGACCGCGTTCACGGTGATTTGCGGTGACCTGAACTGTGACCTTTTGAAGGCTGGTCGTCACCCTGGCCGTAGGCGCTTATAGGAGTTTCTCCACGACTACTCGCTCTTTCAATCGGTGACATCTTCTACGTACGCCTCAGGCTCTCTACTGGATGTTTGTATTGTTCAGCGCCGTGACATCGTTTTAGACTGCCGCACCGTTCACTGTAATTATAGCCTCCATGACTTTATCCGTGTAAGCATGAACATTCCCCGTGTTCGCCGTAAACCAACCGTCACCCGCTCTCGCTATCTTAACCGCATCGATGGTGGGGCCTTTCTTCGCGAACTACAAACCACTGATAGGGGGGGGAGTTTGTATATTAAATACCGTTGCCGACAAGTGGTGCTCCTTCATGTCAAATTTTCTACCGATTCTCGACGCACACGCCCCGCTGCGCGATGTCAGGATTCGCAACCCCACCGAGCTTCCAGTCTCCGACCAGATTCGGTCGCTCATGGCCCAGCGCCGCGCAACCCTGCGCCAGGCAGGCAGGCGTCTCCAAAGTACCGTGAATTAAACCGCGCCATCCGGTCCGCCATTCGCCGGGACATACGTCTATCAATAGGCCAGCGCCTACGCGAACAAGGCGTGCACGCCGTCTGGCGGAACATGAGAGCCGTCATATGCGACAAAAAGGCGGCGCAAAAGATTCAGCCACAGATACCCGTCGAAGCCCTGAACGCGTATTTTGTGTCTGAGGGTCCCCGAGTTGCGGCAGAAATAGCCGCTGGTGGTGCGGCCCCGCCCCTTGCCTGCCGCCTTCTGCGAGTCGGCGCCTGCACATTAGTCTCATCCCCTATTGACCTAGTCTCACTTACTCGTACCATCGCCACTATGCGTAATTCTCTAGCACGCGGTGCGGACGGAATCTGTATTCAAGTCATGTATGTATGTATATATTGGTTTACGAGTTTCAGCTCCCAAGGCGTCACGAGGGACATATCCTAAAATAAAATCCTCCGAGGTCGTGATCCTACGGAGCCTTCGCTCCCAGGCTTCACGAGGGACATACCTAAAATCCTCCGAGATCGTGATCCTACGGAGCCTTCGCTCCCAGGCTTCACGAGAGACATATCCTAAAATCCTCCGATGTCGTGATCCTGCGAAGCACTCAGTGACTAGCGACTTACGAGTTTCAGCTCCCAGGGCTTCACGAGGCACAAATCATAAATCCTCCAAGGTCGTGATCCTACGGGGCCTTCGCTCCCAGGTTTCATGAGGAACATATCCTGAAATCCTCAGAGGTCGTGATCCTACGGAGAATTTTCTCCCTGGCTTCACGAGCGACATATCCTAAAATTCTCCGAGGTCGTGATCCTAATGAGAATTTGCTCCCAGGCTTCATGAGAGACATACTCTAAAGTCCTCCGAGGTCGTGATCTTACGGAGCATTCGCTCCCAGGCTTCACGAGCGACATATCCTAAAATTTCGTCCGAACTCGTATGGCAAGCGTATAAGGCACAGCACCGCCGGCTTATTATCCCTGACATCACGAGGGACCTAAACCTTGGTTCAATCGGCCTCTCGCTAGGGTGTCCCAGCCAGTCCCACTTGGGCGCTCTGGATCCCCCACGAGCATCCGGTTCAACCAGTGCATTCCCGCGACTTACTGCGCCTAAGCCTCGCCATAACACACGACTTCCTGAACCCAGTCCACACATCTGACAACTTGTCCGTCTCCACGTCAAAACTATCTACTCTTAGTTGGATCTCCATCACCTCAACCCCCTTTTCCATCTCACCCGTCAGTGTATTGCAAGTGTTGACAGGCATATTGCGCACAGGGGCGCGGCTACATATTGTCTAGGCCTCCTCACAATCTTACCCATTAGTTCCCGCTGTCAGCTTCGGTCATGCTGCGATCGTCAAACCTAATTAGTGCGTTGTGTCCTTTGTTTCCCGACTTTACGTTCATGGTTGTCCCTGGGTGTGCGTCTGCACTTTCGTATGTCATAAGTATGTATGTCTGTAAGTGTGTCTGGATGTATGTATACATGTGTGTCTGGATGTATGTATGCATGTGTGTCTGGCTGTATGTCTGCATGTGTGTCTGGATGTCTGTATGCATGTGTGTGTGTGTGTGGATGTATGCATGCATGCATGTATGCACGCATGCATGTATGCACGCATGCATGTATGCATGTATGCATGTATGATTGTATGCATGTATGCATGTATGCATGTATGCATGTATGCATGTATGCATGTATGCATGTATGCATGTATGCATGTATGCATGTATGCATGTATGCATGTATGCAAATATGCCTGTATGCATGTATGCCTGTATGCATGCGTGCCTGTGTGCATGTGTACCTGCGTGTCTGCCTGTAGTGTATATTGTGCAGTGTATTGTGTGTAGTGTATGGTGTGTAGTGTGTAGTGTTTAGTGTGTAGTGTGGCTATAGTGTACCACGGGTCGAGTCTCTGTACTTGGTACTCAGTACCTGGTACCTGGTACTTGGTACTTGGTACTTGGTACGTTGGTAATTTGGTACTTGGTACTTGATACTTGGTACTTGGTACTCGGTACTTGGTATTTGGTACTTGGTACTTGGTACTTGTGGTACTTGGTTGGAGTTGTAGGTTGTTATAATTGTGTACGCCACAACGTGCTCGTACTGAAAGGAAATAGCTATATATGGAAAGGATGGGAGGACAAGACGGTGTCAGATAGGAACACACGCCATAAGAGGCGTCGCCCCATCCGCGCTAAGTAACGTCAAACTTAGCGCGGATGGCGCGGTCCCCGCGCAGATGCGCGACGCTCAGACCAATAGTCTATAGATCGTGAATGCTAATTTAAAAGTAGGTGTTTACTGTTTTTATTTCTGCTTAATCTGTCGTTGCGTCATGTCGATTAATCACTTGTTTATTGCAATTTTCAGCAGTGCATATCATATCGTTATAAATAAATGTTGCTAAAAACAGCTCAAATGCATTTTAAACAGATAAAAATAGCAACTTTTACTTCAACTTGTGGGGGGGGGGGGGCAAAAACGTACTTTTCCCCCGATTTTTCGTTGGGGGGAGGGAATTGCCCATTTTGTCCCCCTTGGATCTGCTTATGGCGCCAAGGCAGCATCTTTTAGAAGAGGTCTGCGTTACGATTCGGTTTATATCGTTAAAATCACAGGTTAACCCGGAAAAAGTTATTCCAGTTTGTTAAGAATGAACAAGACATCCGGTGAAGATATTTTTGTGACCTTAAATTTAGCGACAGGAGAGATATTTGGTGTCCAAGATATGCTCATTTTTGGAAGACATCAGAATTTTCCTGCTGCTTCTCACTAGAGCTAAGTGAGAAATGCCGTGAATTTATGAATGTCTTTTCGAAACGCACGTTTCAGAACACCTCAAATTTGAAGCCGGGAGCGAAAAATTCAAGAGTTGAAGCCGAAGCAATTTACGAACCACGAAGTCATCGTCACTCATCAACACCCGCCCGCGTTTTAAGCCAAGTGTCATTACGTGTAGGTCCTTCAGACGGTTTGATCTCGTAGGTTTTGAAGATGCGCTTATGGCAACCGACTGGTCTCCTGTATTTTCTGCCGCAAATGTCGCTGATGCCTGGTCCGCCTTTCTCGAGGGAATGACCCCTATTGTCTCATGCTATGCACCAGTGAAGTCCTTTACTGTACGTAACCCGACCGCCCCTCCGATGTCCGACAGTACCCGTATTTTGATTATGCAGCGAGCCATAGCTCTGAGAGTGTATGGTCATGGCTCAGATCAGTACCGCTCAGCAAATCGCCTTGCTAGAGCTGCGTTCAGGGCTGACAAGCGCCGGTACGTGGGCGACCGCATTCTCGAGCAGGGGAGAGCTAGTTGCTGGAAATCCGCCCGAGACTTATTGGGTAGCAAGAGGTCGAATGCCCAGGTGTTACCATCTACCTCGCATGACGACATGAACGCATTTTTTGTTAATGTCGGTCCGACCGTGGCGGCCGAGCTGGAGGCGCAAGGTCCACCTCCCTCTCTCCCCACTCGTTTGCCGAGAGTGGGAGCTTGTTACTTTTCACTGCATCCAATCAGTATGAGTGCCCTACACCGCATCGTCTTTAGTATGCGGAACTCCCCGGCTCGTGGTGCTGACGGCCTCTGCATCCGTATCCTGAAGCTCGCCTTCAATTCCATCGGCCACGTCCTTCTCTTCCTCATCAACTCCTGCATCACGACCAACGACGTGCCTACCTCCTGGAAACACTCCCTTGTGTATCCAATCCATAAATCCGGCAATCCTTCTGATCCTTCCAACTTCCGCCCAATTTCAATACTTCCGGTCATAGCCAAAATAGTGGAGCGGGCGGTGCAACGCCAGCTCTACTATTACCTTTCATCCAACCATCTCCTTGCTCCTACCCAGCACGGTTTCCGCCCGCGGCACTCTACGGAGACGGCGCTCACTTGTATCACTGACCACATGCTCTCGGCTGTCGACTCTGGTAAAATTGCTTTGCTTTGTTTGATTGACTTAAGCAAATGTTTTGACGTCATTCACCATGGAAAACTGTTAGTCAAACTTCAGGCTCTCGGCATAGACACTTTGTGGTTCCAAAATTACTTGCACGGTCACACTCAGAGTGTTAGCTTCCCTGGCTCTGATGGCAAGATTGTAACGTCCACTCCGCGTGATATAAATCAAGGGGTCTTTCAGGGCTCATCGCTCGGACCCATTCTCTTCAGCGCGTTTGCAAATGACTTGAGTCTTCATGCGGCTGATGCGATTGTGGTGCAATATGCCGATGATACTCAAGTCATGATTTCGGAACCAAAATCTTGTATGCCAGCGCTTATCGCCCGCATGGAGTCGGCTCTCGCTTCTCTTGGGGACTACTTTCATTGCAATGGGCTTAAAGTTAACGTAAGGAAGTTCGAACTCCTTACCATCGGATCACGACAAAATTTGCGCTCACTTCCTCAGTTTACTATCAAGTTCCGTGACACTTACCTGGTACCTCACTCAGAGGCACGCAACTTGGGTGTCATTTTTGATCAGCACCTCACCTGGGACGCTCATGTGTCAGCCCTCTGCCGTAAGTGCTGCGGTATCCTTGTCAGTCTATCCCATATCCGTCACTACCTCCCGTCACAAATACTTCCCGAAATCGTCACCGCCCTAGTGTTCTCTCACATTCGTTACTGTTTGGTCGTGTACGGAAACGGCTCTGCCAAAAACCTGCATCGCATTCAAAAACTCATCAACTTTGCAGCGCGAGTCGTTTCCGGAAAACGCAAGTTTGACCACATTTCGGAGGTGCGGGAAGCACTGGGGTGGCTCGATGCTCCCGACCTCTTCCTTTATCAAACCCTCTGTCTTCTCCACAAAGTCCGCAGCACCGCTGAGCCGGAGAGTCTCGCCGGTCTATTTTCTCACAACTGTGAGAGACCGGCGCACTCTCGAACGACCCGACAGGACCACTACCTATCTCTTCCTCGGGTCAGGACAGAGGCCGGAAAGAGGCGCTTTGCCTACCGCGCTGCGCGCAATATGAACGGTCTGCCACGCGACTTCGAGTGCATGTCTGCTGGCAAGTTCATGAGAGAGCTGAAGCGTAGCCTGGAGCCAGGGCGCCATACCTGACGTGACATGCGAGGTGCACTGAGTTTTATGCGTGTGTGGAAGTGTGAAAGTGCATGCTGATGTGTTTTGTATTGTACCCTGTGTAACCTGCCAACATGACAAACAACTGTAAAAACCTCATTCGTGTGGATAGTTCATGTTTTAATACATACATACATACACCCTAATTTGTTTGCTTAATTATATTTCTTATTGAGTTATGTCCTGTAAATGACAAAAATCGACCACCTCTCACAGCATTACTATAAATAAAAAAGAATTTCCATTTTTGTTTTTACTTATATTTATATCGAACAAACAATGTTCTAATGTCATTTTTCGCGTTCTAGACGAAAAACAAACCCATAAACATGTGTTACAACGCCTAATGACCGTAATCTTCAGTTTGACCTCGTGACCTCGGATGACCTTGACCTGACCCAAGGTCATAAACTGCTTAGAAAGGTACTTAGAAGTGTCAGACACACGAATCATACCGATTTATCGACAACTTATGCGTTTAATATCGCAATTTTGCGCGACAAGTTCATTCATCGAGACCTTTTGACACGGTTAAACATTTTGTACTTCACCTGACCTGTGACGTCATCAGTGACCCTGAGGTCAACAATATTATGTTTCCCTCGATAAATTTCCCAGGGCTATCGAATGCCGTTTGAAGTTTTACATTCGGTCCAGTAGTTCCGGAGATCCGAGGGGGGGGGGGGGGGGTAAAAAAATAGCCCCCCCCCCCCCCCCCCCAGTAAGTCGCGTTATGAAATATACCCCAGTAACTCGCGGGTTAACCCTCGCCAGTGCAGGGGGTGGATGCCACCCCCCCCCCCCGGTTTTTCGGGAATAACTCGCGTAGATATCAACCGATTGCGATGCAACTTTCAGTACCCTACTTGTGAACAATTTTACACATGTTCTGAAATTTTTAAGTTGTAGGTCACATGACTGAAGGCCTCTCAGACCTTTTACCTGTTTCTCAAGGTCATGTCAGGCGCAACTGGCGTCTATAGTATTGATCTTTGTAACTTGTGCAGTTTCATGGTCTTTGTTGTTCAGGACCATATGCACAGGTGTTTCCAGGTGACAGTTGTGGTTTACCTTGAGATTGTGACCTCGATTGACCTTTTCGGAGGTCAACCAAGGTCACTGACCTCCGGTGACCTGATATTACTTTTTTTTGGCTTCTGGCAGTTTCTAGGACATTTTGTGACGCTGATTTCAAATATGGGATCCATTTTACATAGTTGTATGTTCCACTGGGGTTATGCATATCCACAGGTCAACCGAGGTCACTGACCTCAAGTGACCTGACATGACTTGACATGATCTTTTTGGAATTTGGCAGTTTCTAGGACATTTTGTGACGCTGATTTCAAATGTGGCCCCATTTAGCATAATCATATGCTCATTCGCGATTCTAGCTCGATTAAATTAAATTTATACGCATTTACAATTTGGTTGAATTTTGGGTCAGTGACATGACCTCAGAGGTCACCTAATGACCTATGACATTAAAATCGGGTACCAATGGCTTCCTCTCGTGACAAGCAACACGCTCGTTTTTAATTGAAGCTCTAGCCCAATTAGGGGCGAAACGCTAGGGGGGTTGTACTCCCTGCACGGTCACTCACTGATCGGACGCTGCACGTGCACGGGCGAGGGTTAAAGAGAGATCATCACCTTTTTCTACAAAAAAAATATAATGAAGTGTAACCTCATGCTCATATTAGTATCAAAGTACAAAAGAAAATCCAAAATATATTTTCGGCTATGAGCCTTCTTCAGTGACTGAAGAAGGCTCATAGCCGAAAATATATTTTGGATTTTCTTTTGTAATTTGATACTAATATGAGCATGACGTTACACTTCATTATATTTTTTTCTAATAATTATGCTCAGAATAATGTTGGAAACAATTAAAACTCATGACCCAGATTTTTCTACAAAAATGGAGTTAGCGCCTGAAATCGATAGACGAGGTCAAAATATGATGTAAATTCATCACATTTTGCATATAAACACTCCTACCGAAAGATATTGGCAGTTTCCTACCGATAAGCGATCCACGCTTATATCGGTCGGTACTCAGCAAGTACTCGGTAACGACTTCAGTAAATTAGGCTCCCTACGCATTGTTATTTATCATGAAGGTATGCAATATGTTTCCTGAACTCCTATCTTTTGCGAATATGTGCCAAAACAAATATGAACAATCAACAATCATTTGAAAAAAGGTGCATTGACACCGGCAGTTTAGCTTGGCACCGGCCGGCCGGTGCCAAGGTAACAATTAAGCACACGGCACACGGTCGCCTAAGGGCGACCGTGTGCACCCTGAGGCCGATCGAAGGCCCCTCGAGCCGATCGAAGGCCCTTCAGGCCGACGAAGTGCCCCTTAGAATGACCGAGGGCCCCTTAGGCCGACCGAGGACCGGCCGAGAGCTCCTCAGACCGACAGAGGGCCCCTCCGGGCTTAGGCAAATCGAGAGCCCCTCGTGTAGACCGAGGGCACCCTCAAGCCGGACGAAGGCCATCTCAAGCCGGTCGAGGGCCATCTCAGGCTTGCCCAGGGCCATCTCACGCCGACCAAGGGCTACCCCAGGATGACTAAGGCCCCCTCAGACCGATTGAGGGCCCCCTCAGGCTAACTGAGGACCCCTCAGGGTGACTTGAAGGCCCCTCAGGTTGACTGAAGGTCCCTCAGGCTGACTGAAGGTGCCTCAGGCTAACTGAAGGTCCCTCAGGCTAACTGAGCACCCCTCAGGCTGACTGAAGGCCCCTCAAGCTGACTGAAGGCCCCTCAGACTGACTGAAGGTCCCTCTGGCTGACTGAAGGTCCCTCAGGCTGACTGAAGGTCCCTCAGGCTGACTGAAGGCCACTCAGGCTGACTGAAGGCCCCTCAGACTGACTGAAGGCCCCTCAGGCTGACTGAAGGTCACTCAGGCCGGCTGAGGGCTATCTCAGGCCTCCTGAGGGCCTCCCCTAAGGCCGACTGAGTGCCCCCTCAGGCCGACCGAGTGCCCCGAGGCCCCCATCAGGCCGACCGAAGGCCCCCTCGGGCCGGCTGAAGGCCATCACAGGCTGACCGAGGGCTCACTGAGAACGACGAGGACCGACCGAGGGTCCCTTCGGGCTGTCCGAGGGCACCTTGAGGGCCTCGGTCAATTTATTGTCTCGGTCAAAAATAAAAATCATTATTTCCGGAGGGCCCCTCTTGCAGATTCATGAGGGGGCAAAACCATATGCTTGCCTCCCCCACACTTCTTGTGTTGGGGCAAACCATATGCTACCCCCTGCCCGCCCCTGCATCCACAAGTTGGGGCAAACCATATGCTACCCCTCTTCCACCGCCCCTGCATCCACAAGGAAACTCCAATACATTGCCATAATCATCACTAAAGCCAAAACGTCTTGTGCGGTAAGGTTGAACACAGTACTGTACGGAAACTTTGACCTCATATCGACCAGCTAGCGATCTTTGACCTCATATCGACCAGCTAGCGATCTTTGACCTCATATCGACCAGCTAGCGATCTTTGACCTCATATCAACCAGCTAGCGATCTTTGACCTCATATCGACCAGCTAGCGATCTTTGACCTCATATCAACCAGCCAGCGATCTTTGACCTCATATCAACCAGCCAGCGATCTTTGACCTCATATCGACCAGCTAGCGATCTTTGACCTCATATCGACCAGCTAGCGATCTTTGACCTCATATCGACCAGCTAGCGATCTTTGACCTCATATCAACCAGCCAGCGATCACCACCAAAGAAAGCAAGGAAACTTTGACCTCATATCGACCAGCTAGCGATCACCACCAAAGAAAGCAGGGAAACTTTGACCTCATATCGACCAGCTAGCGATCACCACCAAAGAAAGCAGGGAAACTTTGACCTCATATCGACCAGCTAGCAACCTTTGACCTCATATCGACCAGCTAGCGATCACCACCAAAGAAAGCAGGGAAACTTTGACCTCATATCGACCATCTAGCGATCGCCACCAAAGAAAGCAGGGAAACTTTGACCTCATATCGACCAGCTAGCAACCTTTGACCTCATATCGACCATCTAGCGATCGCCACCAAAGAAAGCAGGGAAACTTTGACCTCATATCGACCAGCTAGCAACCTTTGACCTCATATCGACCAGCTAGCGATCACCACCAAAGAAAGCAGGGAAACTTTGACCTCATATCGACCATCTAGCGATCACCACCAAAGAAAGCAGGGAAACTTTGACCTCATATCGACCAGCTAGCGATCACCACCAAAGAAAGCAGGGAAACTTTGACCTCATATCGACCATCTAGCGATCACCACCAAAGAAAGCAGGGAAACTTTGACCTCATATCGACCAGCTAGCGATCACCACCAAAGAAAGCAGGGAAACTTTGACCTCATATCGACCAGCTAGCGATCACCACCAAAGAAAGCAGGGAAACTTTGACCTCATATCGACCAGCTAGCAACCTTTGACCTCATATCGACCAGCTAGCGATCACCACCAAAGAAAGCAGGGAAACTTTGACCTCATATCGACCAGCTAGCGATCACCACCAAAGAAAGCAGGGAAACTTTGACCTCATATCGACCAGCTAGCGATCACCACCAAAGAAAGCAGGGAAACTTTGACCTCATATCGACCAGCTAGCGATCACCACCAAAGAAAGCAGGGAAACTTTGACCTCATATCGACCAGCTAGCGATCACCACCAAAGAAAGCAGGGAAACTTTGACCTCATATCGACCAGCTAGCAACCTTTGACCTCATATCGACCAGCTAGCAACCTTTGACCTCATATCGACCAGCTAGCGATCACCACCAAAGAAAGCAGGGAAATTTTGACCTCATATCGACCAGCTAGCGATCACCACCAAAGAAAGCAGGGAAACTTTGACCTCATATCGACCAGCTAGCAACCTTTGACCTCATATCGACCAGCTAGCAACCTTTGACCTCATATCGACCAGCTAGCAACCTTTGACCTCATATCGACCAGCTAGCGATCACCACCAAAGAAAGCAGGGAAACTTTGACCTCATATCGACCAGCTAGCGATCACCACCAAAGAAAGCAGGGAAACTTTGACCTCATATCGACCAGCTAGCAACCTTTGACCTCATATCGACCAGCTAGCGATCACCACCAAAGAAAGCAGGGAAACTTTGACCTCATATCGACCATCTAGCGATCACCACCAAAGAAAGCAGGGAAACTTTGACCTCATATCGACCAGCTAGCGATCACCACCAAAGAAAGCAGGGAAACTTTGACCTCATATCGACCAGCTAGCGATCACCACCAAAGAAAGCAGGGAAACTTTGACCTCATATCGACCAGCTAGCGATCACCACCAAAGAAAGCAGGGAAACTTTGACCTCATATCGACCAGCTAGCGATCACCACCAAAGAAAGCAGGGAAACTTTGACCTCATATCGACCAGCTAGCAACCTTTGACCTCATATCGACCAGCTAGCGATCACCACCAAAGAAAGCAGGGAAACTTTGACCTCATATCGACCAGCTAGCGATCACCACCAAAGAAAGCAGGGAAACTTTGACCTCATATCGACCAGCTAGCAACCTTTGACCTCATATCGACCAGCTAGCGATCACCACCAAAGAAAGCAAGTCATCCCGACCACGTGCCAACGTACGGCGAGTTTCCGCGGCTCCACTGTTTTGTCAGGAGTGCGCTCAGTTCAGTCAGGCGCTCCGTCACCTGCTGAGCTACGTGGTCGAGCCTACAATCATTTCATGTTACATTAATCTAACATTGGAAGCGACAAAGCACACTATGCAAAATTACCTGTCCGCTCCAGCACAGCGCAATCGTAGTAGCCAAGTCCAACCCGTCATTTGAACGGCGAGCGCGTTGTTCATTGCTTGCACGTTGAAACCTTTCGACACAGCCGCTTCGACGCAGTTCCAGCAGTCGTGTTGAGCATGACGTGATATGGTGAGCGATGGATGCTGGTTAAAACGGTGGGCGGGAGAGGGGAGGTGGGGGGTGGAACGGCAGGGGGAGGCGAGATCGAGGGGTGAACCCAACTGCACGGCAATGCGCCGTTAAAATCTGCTGCATTGACAACGTACAGAGTCGACCTTAGCCGCGACTAGCCAGCGCTAGCACCGTACTGATACGGATACTCTCGTACTGATATTGACCGTACTGATACTCTCGACGCTGCTTTGGACGACCGATGCCAGTTTCATAATCGCCAATACTATTTCCATCTCCCAAACTCAGTGCCCCAAAATTCCATTTTTGCTTGGGTGTCAGAGTGGAAAATTCGAACAAAAAAAGACCAAGAGTGGAAAATTATGTAGAAAATGGTACAATATTTATTTGTTTTGAATATGAAAAGCAGTAGTTTTCGTTGAAATCATGTACTTTTAGTCAATATTTGTCAGAATCAATATCACAATTAATAATTTGGGAGTGGACAAATCATTCCTAAAATGGGGAGTGAGAGTGGAAATAATACAAATTTGGGTGTCATTTCCCACCCAAATCGACAAATTTTGGGACACTGCCAACAGGATGTCCCTCACAGTCAGTCACAGTTTGGGCCAAGCTCTACTAGTAGAAATCTTCACGCAACTCGAATCGTGTTGATACAATACGCCTTGTCGCTATTTGAAACAGACCATTTTGTTTTTGGAGTAATTGCGCATCCACCAGGGAACAGGCACCTTGGCTGGTTAAAAAATTAACATATATTTGTACCTTCACTACCTCTAACATACGTCACAGTGATTGGTCTCTGCAGATTTTACTCGACACCTTTGTCCCTAAACTACGTCTATCAGGTCCTTGTACGATGTAAAATCGCATTTACGTGGCTGGTGTGTTTGTAAAGCAATTGGGACCACTTCAACAACGAATTTCTGTCAGTAACCAGCAACATGACTGCTCCGAAACTCGCATCAATTTACACACGGTACATTCTGACTTACCAACTAGCATGTATTATGGACCGATAATGTACACATACTGCGTTAAAAGGTGGCGCCTATGAGCTCTCTCTCCCGAAGAGACGGATACGGTGCCCCCCGTGAACTGAGACGGTCCACAGGGAGGACACTTGACGGGTCAACACACCACACTCGGTACTATTTACACCACGGAACACGGAAATAGAACACGTCCGACCAGCCCCAAACGACAGACGATAAAGGCACAGCGAACACGCGCACAGGCAAACCGCCACTGCCGCCATCTCCAAAACGGCAAGACTTAGTCACAGGTCTATAATGTACCGACCATCGTACCGTGAGCCAGCATCACAACTCCACATCCAACCATCCGTCTCCCACACACACTGAACAGCGCGGCGAGCACACCATCACCAAGGAGGCGCCACTCGTCACTGGAAGGCGCACATCTCGGCAGAAGCCGTCGCTCCGCCGCGCCGGCACCCGAGCCTTGCCTACCGGGCCACCGGAGCGCACTGCCGTCTTGGACGCTACCTACCAACCCTTCCGCCGCCGCTGCAGTGGCCATTCAGGCATCTCACCGCAGTCCGCCGCGCCAACCTGTCCGCGTACCGTGTCTTTACAGCCCTGCACACCCCCACACCGTCTGCTAGTGCGTGGTGGGCGCCGCCGACGGGGTGGCGGCGGCGGCGGCGCCGGGCCCCACCTTGCTCTTGGCGGCGCTGCCGGTGGCGCTGACCGAGCGCGAGGTCAACAGGCGCTCCACCATGGTCTTGGCGTACAGCAGTCGGTTGGCCAGCTCCTGGCTGCAGCCGAACTCCTCCAGCAGCGAGAAGCGGTACGTGCGGAAGCTCTTCTTCTCGTCGATGTAGGTGACTGCGCCCATCATCGGACACAGGATCACCTTGCTGTGGTCGTCAAAGAAGTTGATCTGCAACGGAAGACAGATGCGGTTGGTGATACTGATCGTAAGTAATGCAATACCACTAACCAGAGATCTCACGGATGACTTATGCGCTTTCGCTCTTGTATGACGATAAGTCAACAAGTTCATAATTTATACGATTAAAACTAGTTTTAAAGTCGTCTCAGCATTGAAGCTACAACCGCCACAGTCAGCGCAAGCATCACACGACGCATCTATATAGACAGAAACATACCGACTACCGAATTGGAAATGAAATGTCCTCAGTCATATGTGCCGCCCCGGCCGGCCGGCCGGTGACTGACCTGCAGTGTGCCGTTGGTGAGGTGCAGCACGATAGCCGACCGGCTGCGGAACCAGGCGCGCAGGCTCGGGATGCGACTCAGCTCGTCGCCCTCCCTCGGCTTCATCGCGGCACCGGCCTTCACCAGGTGCTCGTTCATGTAGTTACGGAAGTACTTGAGAAGCACCACCTTCTTGTTGGTCTCCTTAGGGTATTCCTTCATGGAGTAGTAGTGCTCTGTGCCGTCCCGCTCCAGGTAGTGGATGTCTCTGCAGGGCAGAGCGGGCGGAGCGCGGAGGAGCTGTCAATCACGTGCACACGGTGAATGCTATGCCAATGGTGATGAGCCCGGTCAGGGGGCCAGGACCGCGGAGGTGATATCATACCCACACCGGTAAATCACGGAGGAAAGCGACGCGTCAAGTGGAGACCGGACCAAATGGCGCCCGTGGTGAGCATTCGAACGTGATTCTAAGGTGACCAGGAGCCACCGATACCGACACAAACAGCAACGTAAACGCTACGTGTCAACGGACGAATACAAACTATTACAATGGGATAATCACTGATTTATGCTGATTAACCGACAGCGAATGCCAAAGTAAATCATCACTGACAATGAAAGCATTTGCCGGGATTACCGCCACCAGTAACAACATACCAGCGGACCCGATGCAAACGCCTCGCCAGCCAGTCTGCATTTCAGCTGTACTCACTCTCCGTTAGCGAGCAGCAGCAGCTTGGTCGAGTCGTTGAAGATAATGCCGATCGAGTCGTCGCACAGCTGGTAGCCGAGGCCGTACTTGTCCGAGTAGTCGACCCACTTGCTGAACCAGAGGAACGGCACGGCAGCCGGCTCCTCGGCCTCGTCTGCAGCGCGTCGGACGT
This sequence comes from Chirona hameri, assembly GCA_036785665.1. Classification (NCBI taxonomy): domain Eukaryota; kingdom Metazoa; phylum Arthropoda; class Thecostraca; order Balanomorpha; family Balanidae; genus Chirona; species Chirona hameri. The sequence goes on along the minus strand of JAXIVJ010003923.1, from coordinate 54,445 downwards.
ACGCGTCAGTACGGAGGGCGCCAGTACAGGACGGTACAGGACCGGAGGGCGCCAGTACAGGACGGTACAGGACCGGAGGGCGCCAGTACAGGACGGTACAGGACCGGAGGGCGCCAGTACAGGACGGTACAGGACCGGAGGGCGCCAGTACAGGACGGTACAGGACCGGAGGGCGCCAGTACAGGACGGTACAGGACCGGAGGGCGCCAGTACAGGACGGTACAGGACCGGAGGGCGCCAGTACAGGACGGTACAGGACCGGAGGGCGCCAGTACAGGACGGTACAGGACCGGAGGGCGCCAGTACAGGACGGTACAGTACCGGAGGGCGCCAGTACAGGACGGTACAGGACCGGAGGGCGCCAGTACAGGACCGTACAGGACCGGAGGGCGCCAGTACAGGACGGTACAGGACCGGAGGGCGCCAGTACAGGACCGTACAGGACCGGAGGGCGCCAGTACAGGACGGTACAGGACCGGAGGGCGCCAGTACAGGACCGTACAGGACCGGAGGGCGCCAGTACAGGACGGTACAGGACCGGAGGGCGCCAGTACAGGACGGTACAGGACCGGAGGGCGCCAGTACAGGACGGTACAGGACCGGAGGGCGCCAGTACAGGACCGTACAGTACCGGAGGGCGCCAGTACAGGACCGTACAGTACCGGAGGGCGCCAGTACAGGACCGTACAGGACCGGAGGGCGCCAGTACAGGACGGTACAGGACCGGAGGGCGCCAGTACAGGACCGTACAGGACCGGAGGGCGCCAGTACAGGACCGTACAGGACCGGAGGGCGCCAGTACAGGACCGTACAGGACCGGAGGGCGCCAGTACAGGACCGTACAGGACCGGAGGGCGCCAGTACAGGACCGTACAGGACCGTACAGGACCGTAGGGCGCCAGTACAGGACGGTACAGGACCGGAGGGCGCCAGTACAGGACCGTACAGGACCGGAGGGCGCCAGTACAGGACCGTACAGTACCGGAGGGCGCCAGTACAGGACCTTACAGGACCGGAGGGCGCCAGTACAGGACGGTACAGGACCGGAGGGCGCCAGTACAGGACCGTACAGGACCGGAGGGCGCCAGTACAGGACGGTACAGGACCGGAGGGCGCCAGTACAGGACCGTACAGTACCGGAGGGCGCCAGTACAGGACCGTACAGGACCGGAGGGCGCCAGTACAGGACCGTACAGGACCGGAGGGCGCCAGTACAGGACCGTACAGGACCGGAGGGCGCCAGTACAGGACCGTACAGGACCGGAGGGCGCCAGTACAGGACCGTACAGTACCGGAGGGCGCCAGTACAGGACCGTACAGTACCGGAGGGCGCCAGTACAGGACCGTACAGGACCGGAGGGCGCCAGTACAGGACCGTACAGGACCGGAGGGCGCCAGTACAGGACCGTACAGGACCGGAGGGCGCCAGTACAGGACCGTACAGGACCGGAGGGCGCCAGTACAGGACCGTACAGTACCGGAGGGCGCCAGTACAGGACCGTACAGGACCGGAGGGCGCCAGTACAGGACCGTACAGGACCGGAGGGCGCCAGTACAGGACCGTACAGGACCGGAGGGCGCCAGTACAGGACCGTACAGGACCGGAGGGCGCCAGTACAGGACCGTACAGGACCGGAGGGCGCCAGTACAGGACCGTACAGGACCGGAGGGCGCCAGTACAGGACGGTACAGGACCGGAGGGCGCCAGTACAGGACCGTACAGTACCGGAGGGCGCCAGTACAGGACCGTACAGGACCGGAGGGCGCCAGTACAGGACCGTACAGTACCGGAGGGCGCCAGTACAGGACGGTACAGGACCGGAGGGCGCCAGTACAGGACCGTACAGTACCGGAGGGCGCCAGTACAGGACCGTACAGGACCGGAGGGCGCCAGTACAGGACCGTACAGTACCGGAGGGCGCCAGTACAGGACCGTACAGGACCGGAGGGCGCCAGTACAGGACCGTACAGGACCGGAGGGCGCCAGTACAGGACCGTACAGGACCGGAGGGCGCCAGTACAGGACCGTACAGGACCGGAGGGCGCCAGTACAGGACCGTACAGTACCGGAGGGCGCCAGTACAGGACCGTACAGGACCGGAGGGCGCCAGTACAGGACCGTACAGTACCGGAGGGCGCCAGTACAGGACCGTACAGTACCGGAGGGCGCCAGTACAGGACCGTACAGGACCGGAGGGCGCCAGTACAGGACCGTACAGTACCGGAGGGCGCCAGTACAGGACCGTACAGGACCGGAGGGCGCCAGTACAGGACCGTACAGGACCGGAGGGCGCCAGTACAGGACCGTACAGGACCGGAGGGCGCCAGTACAGGACCGTACAGTACCGGAGGGCGCCAGTACAGGACCGTACAGTACCGGAGGGCGCCAGTACAGGACCGTACAGGACCGGAGGGCGCCAGTACAGGACCGTACAGGACCGGAGGGCGCCAGTACAGGACCGTACAGGACCGGAGGGCGCCAGTACAGGACCGTACAGGACCGGAGGGCGCCAGTACAGGACCGTACAGGACCGGAGGGCGCCAGTACAGGACCGGAGGGCGTCAGTACAGGACCGGAGGGAGTCAGTACAGGACCGGAGGGCGTCAGTACAGGACCGGAGGGTGTCAGTACAGGACCGGAGGGCGTCAGTACAGGACCGGAGGGCGTCAGTACAGGACCGGAGGACGTGCGTCAGTACAGGACCGGAGGACGTCAGTACAGGACCGGAGGGCGTCAGTCCAGACAGGAGGACGTCAGTAAAGGACCGGATTGCGTCAGTACAGGACCGGAGGACGTCAGTACAGGACCGGAGGACGTCAGTACAGGACCGGAGGGCGTCAGTACAGGACCGGAGGACGTCAGTACAGGACCGGAGGGCGTCAGTACACGACTGGTGGGCGTCAGTACAGGACCGGAGGGCGTCAGTACAGGACCGGAGGGCGTCAGTACAGGACCGGAGGGCGTCAGTACTGGACCGGAGGGCGTCAGACTGGCCGGGACCGGAGGGCGTCAGTACAGGACCGGAGGGCGTCAGACTGGCCGGGACCGGAGGGCGTCAGTACAGGACCGGAGGGCGTCAGTACAAGACCAGAGGGAGGCAGTACAGGAATGGAGGGCGTCAGTACAGGCCGGGACCGGAGGGCGTCAGTACAGGACCGGAGGGCGTCAGTACAGGACCGGAGGGCGTCAGTACAGGACCGGAGGGCGTCAGACTGGCCGGGACCGGAGGGCGTCAGTACAGGACCGGAGGGCGTCAGACTGGCCAGGACCGGAGGGCGTCAGTACAGGACCGGAGGGCGTCAGACTGGCCGGGACCGGAGGGCGACAGACTGGCCGGGACCGGAGGGCGACAGACTGGCCGGGACCGGAGGGCGTCAGTACAGGACCGGAGGGCGTCAGACTGGCCGGGACCGGAGGGCGACAGACTGGCCGGGACCGGAGGGCGTCAGACTGGCCGGGACCGGAGGGCGTCAGTACAGGACCGGAGGGCGTCAGACTGGCCGGGACCGGAGGGCGACAGACTGGCCGGGACCGGAGGGCGACACACTGGCCGGGACCGGCCACCACCTCACAGCAGAATGAGCAGCCCCAAACCGGGAGTGGTCGAGGGAGTGACCGGGAGTGGTCGAGGGAGTGGCACGGGAGTGACCGGGAGTGGTCGAGGGAGTGGCACGGGAGTGACCGGGAGCGGTCGAGGGAGTGGTACGGGAGTGACCGGGAGTGGTCGAGGGAGTGGCACGGGAGTGACCGGGAGTGGTCGAGGGAGTGGCACGGGAGTGACCGGGAGTGATCGAGGGAGTGGCACGGGAGTGATCGGGAGTGGTCGAGGGAGTGGCACGGGAGTGACCGGGAGTGGTCGAGGGAGTGGTCGAGGGAGTGGTCGAGGGAGTGGTCGAGGGAGTGGTCGAGGGAGTGGTCGAGGGAGTGGCACGGGAGTGACCGGGAGTGGTCGAGGGAGTGGCACGGGAGTGACCGCGAGTGGTCGAGGGAGTGGCACGGGAGTGACCGGGAGTGGTCGAGGGAGTGGCACGGGAGTGCAACTGCGACTGGACTATGGAGCCACATTAACCCATTCAATTAACCCATTCAATATTCTACTTTAAAACTTCATAACTCTCAGATAAGCCACCAGAACTAGTTCAAACAAGTCTTATCAAAACGGTTAATGCGTTGAATTCCGCAATACTGCGCACACTCCAAACACAACAAAACACAGCAGTTATGAACAGCCCCGCTGTAGAAAACGCCCTAACCGAGCGTGTTCGGCCGCAGCCTTCGGCCATGCCCCGTGCGGCGGCACCGTCGGACCGTGTGGCGTGCAGCTCACGTACCCATATCGATCTTGGGCCGGTTGGCGGGCGAAGAGTCGAGCAGCTTCTTGAGCTGGCCATGCAGCTCCTTGAGGTAGCAGTCGCGGTTGGCGCGCTGCTCGGTGGTCGGCTCCGGCGGCAGCTGGGCCTCCTTCTGCGCGGCGCCGTTCGGGGCCGACTCTGCCGCCACACAGACGGGTGAGAGGCTCCGGTCAGACAGACGGCGTGACATGCACCGGGTGGGGCATCAGCGACACGTCATATAGCCGCGCCACACTCGTGGACCACAGGCTCGTTACATTACAGGTGCGCCACACTCGTGGACCACAGGCTCGTTACATTACAGGTGCGCCACACTCGTGGACCACAGGCTCGTTACATTACAGGTGCGCCACACTCGTGGACCACAGGCGCGTTACATTACAGGTGCGTCACACTCGTGGACCACAGGCTCGTTACATTACAGGTGCGTCACACTCGTGGACCACAGGCTCGTTACATTACAGGTGCGCCACACTCGTGGACCACAGGCTCGTTACATTACAGGTGCGTCACACTCGTGGACCACAGGCGCGTTACATTACAGGTGCGTCACACTCGTGGACCACAGGCTCGTTACATTACAGGTGCGTCACACTCGTGGACCACAGGCTCGTTACATTACAGGTGCGTCACACTCGTGGACCACAGGCTCGTTACATTACAGGTGCGCCACACTCGTGGACCACAGGCGCGTTACATTACAGGTGCGTCACACTCGTGGACCACAGGCTCGTTACATTACAGGTGCGCCACACTCGTGGACCACAGGCTCGTTACATTACAGGTGCGTCACACTCGTGGACCACAGGCTCGTTACATTACAGGTGCGCCACACTCGTGGACCACAGGCTCGTTACATTACAGGTGCGTCACACTCGTGGACCACAGGCGCGTTACATTACAGGTGCGTCACACTCGTGGACCACAGGCTCGTTACATTACAGGTGCGTCACACTCGTGGACCACAGGCTCGTTACATTACAGGTGCGCCACACTCGTGGACCACAGGCTCGTTACATTACAGGTGCGTCACACTCGTGGACCACAGGCTCGTTACATTACAGGTGCGCCACACTCGTGGACCACAGGCGCGTTACATTACAGATGCGTCACACTCGTGGACCACAGGCGCGTTACATTACAGGTGCGTCACACTCGTGGACCACAGGCTCGTTACATTACAGGTGCGCCACACTCGTGGACCACAGGCTCGTTACATTACAGGTACGTCACACTCGTGGACCACAGGCTCGTTACATTACAGGTGCGCCACACTCGTGGACCACAGGCTCGTTACATTACAGGTGCGCCACACTCGTGGACCACAACACTCGTGGACCACAGGCTCGTTACATTACAGGTGCGCCACACTCGTGGACCACAGGCGCGTTACATTACAGGTGCGTCACACTCGTGGACCACAGGCGCGTTACATTACAGGTGCGCCACACTCGTGGACCACAGGCTCGTTACATTACAGGTGCGCCACACTCGTGGACCACAGGCTCGTTACATTACAGGTGCGCCACACTCGTGGACCACAGGCTCGTTACATTACAGGTGCGACTCTTAAAGAAGATGGAGGGCAGCCTGCCAGTCATTCACGTTCCATGGACTGATTAAATCAGCCTTATTCACAGGAGGTCGAGTCATGGCGTTTAAAATAAGCGACCTGCGATATGTTGTGATGTATATTAGCAGCTGGGTATCGACAATAAAAGCAACACAATGTATCCAGTGAGTGCGGCATGCAACACAACTTTGCACAATGCTAAAACGATAAATAACTGTCCCAAGCAGATCTTCAGTCACCTCACCTTTGTTGAGCTCGAGCAGGGGCCGTCGCGCAACGATGCTGACGTTCATCTTGGTGTCGAACCGGGGGGCCGTGGTGAGACACGAGGCAGGCAGCCGCACGGGGATGTAGCCTGCAAACACACCGTCAGACGCGGTCAGAACCGGGGGGCCGTGGTGAGACACGAGGCAGGCAGCCGCACGGGGATGTAGCCTGCAAACACACCGTCAGACGCGGTCAGAACCGGGGGGCCGTGGTGAGACACGAGGCAGGCAGCCGCACGGGGATGTAGCCTGCAAACACACCGTCAGACGCGGTCAGAACCGGGGGCCGTGGTGAGACACGAGGCAGGCAGCCGCACGGGGATGTAGCCTGCAAACACACCGTCAGACGCGGTCAGAACCGGGGGCCGTGGTGAGACACGAGGCAGGCAGCCGCACGGGGATGTAGCCTGCAAACACACCGTCAGACGCGGTCAGAACCGGGGGCCGTGGTGAGACACGAGGCAGGCAGCCGCACGGGGATGTAGCCTGCAAACACACCGTCAGACGCGGTCAGAACCGGGGGCCGTGGTGAGACACGAGGCAGGCAGCCGCACGGGGATGTAGCCTGCAAACACACCGTCAGACGCGGTCAGAACCGGGGGGCCGTGGTGAGACACGAGGCAGGCAGCCGCACGGGGATGTAGCCTGCAAACACACCGTCAGACGCGGTCAGAACCGGGGGCACAAACCCGCCTTGGCATCACACAATATGTGACAGGATGCCAAGTACTGGTGGAAACTGGTCCGACGTACACACAAGCAGTAACGTTATCACGACACGGCCAGTTCGACCGACACGTCCGGCCAGCCTCAAACGACAGACGCTGAAGGCAAGGCGACGGAGGCACGTATCCGGCGGCCACACACTGCGAGGTGTGCTTCCCCGCTGCCCAGCCACGAGACGTCCGTCGGAAGGCGACCCTGCGCCGCCGCCGCCGCTCACCCATGGTCATGAAGTCATCGTGCAGGATCTGGTCGACGGTGGGTCGCCGGCTGGGATCGCCCTGCAGGATGCGGTGGATCAGGTTGCGCGCCAGCGGGCCGACCGTCTTGGGCACGTTGTACTCGTTCTTCTTGATGCGCGTGTACGTCTCTTTGAGGCTCTCGGTTTCGAACGGCGGCCGGCCGACCAGCAGTGTGTACCTGCCACGGGACGGGCGGTGAGTCAGACGGGCAGCCCCGCCGCCGCCACCCGTCACAGGCGACACGCACCGCTGCTCGTGGGATAGCCGGCGCCGCAGACAGACGGGTACTCTGTCTATGAGCGGATACGGTGCCGCTGGACATGGCAGCACTGACAGCAGCATCCCGTCGACAGCCACGGGAAAGCCAGTGACGATACCGACCACGGCGCGCTCAAACGCAGGACCCCGTAAACACAACGCCGTAAAACGCCCACCCCGGGCAACCCGGACCCCCCCCCCCCCCCACACACACACACACACACACACACACACACACACACACACACACACACACACACACACACACACACACACACACACACACACACACACACACACACACACACACACACACACACACACACACACACACACACACACACACACACACACACACACACACACACACACACACACACACACACACACACACACACACACACACACACACACACACACACACACACACACACACACACACACACACACACACACACACACACACACACACACACACACACACACACACACACACACACACACACACACACACACACACACACACACACACACACACACACACACACACACACACACACACACACACACACACACACACACACACACACACACACACACACACACACACACACACACACACACACACACACACACACACACACACACACACACACACACACACACACACACACACACACACACACACACACACACACACACACACACACACACACACACACACACACACACACACACACACACACACACACACACACACACACACACACACACACACACACACACACACACACACACACACACACACACACACACACACACACACACACACACACACACACACACACACACACACACACACACACACACACACACACACACACACACACACACACACACACACACACACACACACACACACACACACACACACACACACACACACACACACACACACACACACACACACACACACACACACACACACACACACACACACACACACACACACACACACACACACACACACACACACACACACACACACACACACACACACACACACACACACACACACACACACACACACACACACACACACACACACACACACACACACACACACACACACACACACACACACACACACACACACACACACACACACACGCCGACCGCGGACACCCCGGACCTCCCCCCCCCCCCCCCCCCCACACACAGACACAGACACAGCCACAGCCACAGCCACAGACACAGACACAGACACAGACACAGACACAGACACAGACACAGACACAGACACAGACACACACACAGACACAGACACACACACAGACACACACACACACACACACACACACACACACACACACACACACACACACACACACACACACACACACACACACACACACACACACAAAGGATGGTCTGATTTATAATTATAGAGAATTGCAGAGTTTACCAGTAGTCAATATCGTTACTTGTCACTTGAATATGTGTGAAAGCAATCGAACGTAGGTGCGATCGAACGTGGCGTAGGTCGAAACATCCGATAGCAAGTCCACTTACAAAATGCAGCCAATAGACCAGACGTCCACTTCGAAGCTGTGCCCCTTCTTGGCCAGGATTTCGGGGGCGATGTAGTTCGGTGTGCCGCAGAGAGTGCTGCAAATGATCACAGAGCGTCACAGCGCGCTGCCATCATCAGACATCGCTACTCGACAGGACGTACATCTGACGGCAGTCGAGGGCACTGCGTCGTGCTCCGGTCACGCCATATTAACGAACATGCGTTGCTAATGCCATAATTCCCCAATCAGGGCACGTCTCCAGCACAGCCCAATCAGGGAACGTCTCTAGCTGACAGCCGTGACAGCCGTAATCCCACCTTTGTCATATTAATCATACAACCACGCTATCCTGCTGTCTCCGCTCTCCGGCCACCCACCGTTTGCGCTCTCCGGCGAAGTCGACCCTGGTGGCGAGCCCGAAGTCGCCGATCTTGACCTCCATGTCGTCGTCGAGGAACAGGTTGCCGAGCTTGAGGTCGCGGTGGATGATGTTGCGCTCGTGCAGGAACTTGACGCCGAGCAGCACGTGCTGAAGGAAGTAGCGCGTCTCCGGCTCACTGATCGCCTTCCGACGCTTGTGCAGCTCCATCAGACTCTGCGGGAGAGGCAGAGCCGACACAGGTCACACCTCGCACAGCCGGGTAACGCCAGATGAGCGAGAGAGGAGCACATTGCAATCATACCACATCCGAGCCCACATACTGCATAGGATACGTCACACCTCGCACAGCCGGGTAACGCCAGATCAGCGAGAGAGGAGCACATTGCAATCATACCACATCCGAGCCCACATACTGCATAGGATACGTCACACCTCGCACAGCCGGGTAACGCCAGATCAGCGAGAGAGGAGCACATTGCAATCATACCACATCCGAGCCCACATACTGCATAGGATACGTCACACCTCGCACAGCCGGGTAACGCCAGATCAGCGAGAGAGGAGCACATTGCATCCGAGCCCACATACTGCATAGGATACGTCACACCTTGCACAGCCGGGTAACGCCAGATCAGCGAGAGAGGAGCACATTGCAATCATACCACATCCGAGCCCACATACTGCATTGGATACGTCACACCTCGCACAGCCGGGTAACGCCAGATCAGCGAGAGAGGAGCACATTGCAATCATACCACATCCGAGCCCACATACTGCATAGGATACGTCCAGACTTGTAAACGATTCACGGTGAATCGACTAACGATTCAAGAATCACATCACTTGACAAAGAATCACAGGTGAATCGATTCATTTTACTCAAACATGAATGTGAATCATGAGTTGAATCATTGGCGCTGCGTAGAATCACCAAATGAAGCGGTTCAAACCGATTGTACGAATAAAAATAAGAGTTTCATATTGTGCGAAGTAGGTACTAGACAGGCACTGTTCGCACTGCTGAAACCCTGCCAACAGAGCATTCATAATGTCTGATTTAGGCTATCATACCTATTACCTGCTTATCTACCGAGTTCATAATTACCTGGGAGAAAACTGCAAGATCATACCATTGAACACAACTTGAACAAGAGTGCTTAAATGCACTATCTGTCTATAATTGCACGTGGGTCATAAATCAGAATCAGAGTTGAATCATTGCGCTGAGCGGCGAATCACTGGTGAATCGATTCACTTTACGCTGAATGGTAATTTGAATCAGAATCGAACCACTGAAGTTGCACGGGAATCACTGATGAATCGATTCATACAACAAAAAATGAATCGTTTACGAGTCTGGACACGTCCCTACACCGTCCTTACCACGTCCTTACCACGTTCTGGACACGTTCTTACCCTTTTCCGGCAGAGTTCGAGCACAATGTAGACATTTTCGGTGTCTTCGAAGAAGCTGCAGAAGCCGACGATATGTTTGTGGCGGAGCTCTCTGTGGATGGTGATCTCTTGCGTCATCTTCTCCTTCTGGTGCTGCTTCACCAGCAGCGCCTTCGAGACGATCTTGCCAGCTAAAACCACCTTGGTGTCCGGATCCACCAGCTCGTAGCATCTTGCAAAGCCGCCCTACAAATAAAACGACACATTTTATAAAAAGTCTAGTCATTTTAAAATACGCTACTTATAGATGTTATGATGCACACATTCATTTGCATGAAGCAATGTCATCGGATGACGACTGACGCCTTTTGTTATCACTTTGGCTACAAGACTAGTAATCCGAGACGAGTTAAAACAATTCATCTAAACACGCTCCATCGAGTCTCCGAAAATTAAACCAATTGCAGGGGGAGGTAAGGATTAGCTGCCACAGGTGACATGCATACTGATAGGAACCAATTTATCCAGCATCTGCTTCTTTCTCAATTGGCTCCTTTGTTGTATCAACTGATTTTATATATGAATGCGTATACTAGCCCACACCTGATCGGCACACCAAACACGTCACACATCAAAGTTGTATTCCGACGAAACCTTTCGGGCGTTTCGGGCGGGTAAAGCCGGCAATGACGGTCGGCTGGCCGGCCACAGCGCCGAATAGCGGCGAGATAGCTCCAACTGCGCTGTTTGATATATGAAGCCGGTAATGACGGGGTAATGACGGTCGGCAGGTCGGCCACAGCGCCGAATAGTGGCGAGATAGCTCCAACTGCGCTGTTTGATATATGAAGCCGGTAAAGCCGGCAATGCCGGTCGGCTGGCCGGCCACAGCGCCGACTAGTGGCGAGATAGCTCCAACTGCGCTGTTTGATATATGAAGCCGGTAAAGCCGGCAATGCCGGTCGGCTGGCCGGCCACAGCGCCGACTAGTGGCGAGATAGCTCCAACTGCGCTGTTTGATATATGAAGCCGGTAATGACGGGGCAATGCCGGTCGGCTGGCCGGCCACAGCGCCGAATAGTGGCGAGATAGCTCCAACTGCGCTGTTTGATATATGAAGCCGGTAATGACGGGGTAATGCCGGTCGGCTGGCCGGCCACAGCGCCGAATAGTGGCGAGATAGCTCCAACTGCGCTGTTTGATATATGAAGCCGGTAATGACGGGGTAATGCCGGTCGGCTGGCCGGCCACAGCGCCGAATAGTGGCGAGATAGCTCCAACTGCGCTGTTTGATATATGAAGCCGGTAATGACGGGGTAATGCCGGTCGGCTGGCCGGCCACAGCGCCGAATAGTGGCGAGATAGCTCCAACTGCGCTGTTTGATATATGAAGCCGGTAATGACGGGGCAATGACGGGGTGATGACGGCCACAGCGCCGACTAGTGGCGAGATAGCTCCAACTGCGCTGTTTGATATATGAAGCCGGTAATGACGGGGTAATGACGGTCGGCTGGCCGGCCACAGCGCCGACTAGTGGCGAGATAGCTCCAACTGCGCTGTTTGACATCAAAGATGTGCCATGATGATTTACAGTTTGCGCGCCGCGATACAACTGTCATTTGGCGCTTGTTCGTGATTTCTGCAAACGTGTTCACTTAACTTTAATAAATAATACGAGTTTTCTTATGGTGACTTATATAGTAGTTTGGGGAACTTAGGTCCATTGAAGTATCTTTGGTCCACCCAAAAATAATTAACAAAACTGTATATAATTGCTACCCTATGCATGGCCTGTGGCCTTTTTGGAATGGATGAATATAGCAGTTTCTAAGGAACCGATAGACATAAAAAAGTTTTGTTTTTATAAATGTTGTTTTACTTCTCCATATTTGTTTTTAGTGGGACCCATTTTTGGGGGGTAGAAATACATCTTTAGGTAGGATCCTGTTAGGAGCATATGTGTTACAATCTGCATTGAAACTGATAACATGCCTGAGTAGTATACCATGTGAACTGCAGATCCCACTATAGTCAATTACATTTTGGCAAATATTTCTCACATGACTAGGGGTAGCCAATGTTTTCACATATTTTTTTAAATTAAATAAATGGCGTAACTTAGGTCCATTCTTGCCGGACACTACAGATCTTGAAATTCGAGGTTTGTGAGAATGTGTTGATTGCAGGTGACAGCCTGTCAGCCTGTTGTGATAACATTCAGGTCGTTGGCAGGGACCGAATAGGCTCAGAAACTCATTTTTTGCATTTTTATAAGATGCGTAACCCAACCACCCAATCTGTTGGCCTGTTGTGTCACACTGTGTTGGCCGATTACATTCATTGTTTTTAAGCCGCGCATTGGACCAATGTTGTCATAACATAGCTCAAATATACTGGTTTCCCATTTTCCCATTTCTTTAACTATTTCTGAACATGGTACAAAGTTTATCAATGTGGGTGCAACATTGGCCACTACTTGGACAAAAAAAAATATATGCAATATTTCAACAACAAAAATAAACTACCACCAGAAACCATGCATGCGTCTGCATTACTGCACAGCTCATTTGACAAAAGGATTAAGATTCTACACTAAGAAAATGAAAAAAGTGGAACAAAGTTACCCCAAACTACGGTGGTTTATATTTTCACACTGCGCTTCTGCACGTACGCACGTGCACACCTCTGTTCCGTAACTCAGAAACGGCTGGAACGATTAAGCTGACATTGGGTTATAGGGTTTCGACGGGCTCGCTCGTCCTTCACCGATTAATTACTGGATCAGGGTTACGATCGATCGCGCCAGGGTAGATATTTCACGCGCGCAACCAACCGTTTGGCCCGCCGGTGGTCACATTGTTTGAATTGTAATGCAACGGAGAAGCAGACTGGTCCTGATTCCCTAAGTTCATGTCAGATAAGGCAGCATTAGTACCTACCATATTGAGAATTGCCACTGCTTCTGCTATTGCTCTGTACAACTGGCGTGGCGACCGAGATAGGAGCTATCACAACGGAACATGCTCATGAGTCATGACAAGTACCCACTTGTTGTATTTGTATTTTACATCATGAGGCACATCCACATTGTGCTGTGGCTATTCTGTTCCCCATGTCGATATGATAAAACATATGGTCATGGTGGTCGTCACACATACGCAGCTCACACACACACACACACACACACACACACACACACACACACACATGCACACACGCACACACGCACACACGCACACACGCACGCACGCACGCACGCACACACGCACACACGCACACACACACACACACACACACACACACACACACACACACACACACACACACACACACACACACACACACACACACACACACACACACACACACACACACACACACACACACACACACACACACACACACACACACACACACACACACACACACACACACACACACACACACACACACACACACACACACACACACACACACACACACACACACACACACACACACACACACACACACACACACACACACACACACACACACACACACACACACACACACACACACACACACACACACACACACACACACACACACACACACACACACACACACACACACACACACACACACACACACACACACACACACACACACACACACACACACACACACACACACACACACACACACACAAACAAACACACACACAAACAAACACACACACACATGCACACACAGACACATAATACACGCATACACACTCACACGCTTCGTCACACCTAGCCGACCCCGCTCCGCTGTTTCATCAGCAGGTGTTTCCTCAGCTCATTTTTGAAGCGTGTTGTTGGTAGGCATCTGATTGTTGAGGGCAAGGCGTTGTACGCGGTGACCACCGAGTATTTGAACCGACGCCTGCCGGACTCTGTTCAATGTTCAGCATGAATTTTAAAAGGCACTGCCTCGATAAGCGGCCCACATGATAGTGTCTGGCGATGATGATCACTGGGGCTTAACCCTATTAGTGGCAATACAAAAATCCGAGAGTTTTCATAGGGGGGCAACATGGGGCAAAAACTAGAAATACTCGAGGTATTTGTGATCCAACACAGCTGTCATGTTTGTCAACCGATTTTAACGTAACTAATGGGGATCGATAGATATTGAATTGTGGATGTATTATATGACGGCGACTTTCGAAAATTCAAAAATCATAAGCGTTTTCAGGTCACTAAATTTGGGGGTAAAATGAAATGCCTTATACAAGTATTTTTCATTATTTTTTCGATAAATGAAATGGTGCGCTATTGTGACATCGGACACAAGTTATAAAGCATATTTGTATCCATAGGCGGTGCCAGGTTAGCGAAAAAGGGAGGCAAAATATATATAAAATAACTTCCTGTAAACCTCCCCTTTTCAAGTTCTTGAAGCCGCCTCTGCAGTGCAATATTTATTATAGTTTACTACAATCAACTAATGTGCACTTGTTTCAATCACCGTAAACCTATGCAACTCTTTAATACTTCAGGCAGTTAGGAAGAAGCCGTGAAGTTCGCATCTCCGTATTATCGCCAAATGTCACAAAAAAACCCTCAAAAACCGGGCACTGGAACCGCCTCTTTTAAAGGCAATAGTTCACCTTTAACATGGGGTTTTGGACTGAGATAGCGGATTTGTAGAGCAGATCTAAAAATGGGTTGTGGTGAAAGAATTACCTCCCTACGTTAAGTAATTTCGACACAGGACTAGTGGGCCAGGTTTCACGTCTGCTGTTCCGGGCCACGATCGGGACATGAACGCTCGCCACCGGAGGCAGGTACACTCTCTGGCACGTAGTCTCTGATCACGACGCCTCGTTAATATCCGCTCAGCCGCCCCCTTGTCAGAGACTGTACTTGGCGTCAGGCGGAGCCAGAACGCCAGCTGCTATCGTACGATTTCTCGTGAAATGCAAAGAGAAACTTACTTCTTTCTCCACATATATCCATCAGTTGTCCAAACCAAAGTCATATTCGTAGTTTCGAGCTCAAGATGCACCGTATGGTTGAATTTCAAGGTGACCTATTCCCTTTAAGATTAGGAACTCAAAATTTTGACTCCATATCTGGAATTCAATTCTAGGAAAAGTCCCAAAATGTCATGGGTACTTCTCCCAGCCGTTCGGGAGATATCTGCGAAAACCATGAGGGGGGATTCCCCCCCCCCCCCTGCCACTAATAGGGTTAAGGGCGCCGCAACCATATAGTTATATGGCGCCCATAGCACATGATAGTGTCACTGTCAACAGCAGTTCGGAGTTTAGACGGCTGTCGAGCGTTCATAGTTGGTAGGTCTTCTTGCCACATGCTCGCCTCTGACTATCGTGTATCACGTCTTCAGCGTCAGCATACTGTCTCGGCACCCCAAGACATTATCAATTCCGAAGTAGGTGTACTCATAGATATGCCATAAAGCACAACTCATGATCATTATGGTCATGAATCATGTCTGTCTAGTACACCATATATTAAACAGCCACAGCCAGTTCTCTTGGTTTTAGGGTAAGATACGATAAGGGTTGTTATTTTTGTGAACGATACACGTGCCTCTTCTTGAGTAGTCTTTAATTTTACTACTGTAGCAGTTGCATTGTTCAGAGTTTATATGGGATAAACAACATGCTGCAGACTACCAGACTAGGACAACATATACCGTTTTGCATTTGTTTACTATGACAATTGCAGCTTAGAACCATACCAGTATCCCCTAACATACATCATTGCCGCATATAATTGTGTTATAAAGGTTTAGTACTGAGTATCCCTGTATTATATCCCTGTTTAGTACTGAGTATCCCTGTATTATATCCCTGTCAGTCAGATAGAGGCATGACAATGTAGTCACACTTTGTGGCGGGCGAGCGGCCGCGCTGTACAGCTGAACACGACCGGTGGCGGGCGAGCGGCCGCGCTGTACAGCTGAACACGACCGGTGGCACGCCAGTCGGATGGACAATGTAGTCACTTTGTGGCGGGCGAGCGGCCGCGCTGTACAGCTGAACACGACCGGTGGCACGCCAGTCGGATGGACAATGTAGTCACACTTTGTGGCGGGCGAGCGGCCGCGCTGTACAGCTGAACACGACCGGTGGCACGCCAGTCGGATGGACAATGTAGTCACACTTTGTGGCGGGCGAGCGGCCGCGCTGTACAGCTGAACACGACCGGTGGCACGCCAGTCGGATGGACAATGTAGTCACACTTTGTGGCGGGCGAGCGTCCGCGCTGGTCAGCTGAACACGACCGGTGGCACGCCAGTCGGATGACATTTGGCCCTGCAGGTGTTGATCCTGATTATGAAACTTGTATACAGGGTAGTTAACCACATCACGTGACCTTTCCAGATTGATTGTTATATATTTGTTATACAATGGAGACTGTATTTGATTGTCAAACTCAACTCAAAAGGCAAAGGTAAATGAAGATATTTTAACATTTGCAGGGATATAATCAACAGGAATGTGTCAGCTTACAACTGTCTCTTTTACCCCTTAACCCTCGCCCTGGTGGGGTGGGGTCATTTCGACCCCCCCCCCCCCCCCCCTAAGGTTTTTCTTGAATAGCGGGAAAACGGCGGCGCTGCCAAATTTGGTACAGCTATTCGTTCAATTACTCACATTGTGTAAAAGTTTTGACATCAGGTCATCTCAGGTCAGGTTACCAGGTCACGTCAAGTGACCTTACCTAAATAAATGTTTGTGGTCGTGCCAAAAATCGTGTTTATGGTCGTGGTCGTCTTTGTCTGAGATATTTGAAACTTGCAGGATTTCATAAGGTCATGAGTACCTACAATTCGTATATCTCGGATTTTTTTTGTTGTATCGGTGACCTAAGGTCAGGTCAATTTCGTGACCTCCCCATTATAAGTCAATGGGAAAATATACAAATGCTTCCTATTCAGAGGATATGCATTGGATCAGGCAAATTATTTCAAGATCATGTTATTTTAGCTAATTATTGATGACACATGTGTAATTGTTGCTCAGTAACCTCTGAAAGGTCAGCTGAGGTCATCTGAGGTCACCAGAACTTTGTTGCCAATAACTCTTGATAAAATAAAGATAGACGTGCGAATGACACCACTGTGTTTGTCTCATCGAGTCGCGTCGCCCCCATATGCAACATGACTTACCTGGGTCACCAAATGACCTTGACCTGAGGCCAAATTTTGAAGTTGACCAAACAAGGTCACCATTGATGTTTCGAAGCGCATTCACGAGACAAACATGATGGTGTTAAAGCTATTGCCCTATGTTTGACCGATACAAAGGAATTCACGAAGAAAAAACTTTTGGAATAAATGCCCTTGTGATCTTTGGTGACCTCTGGAAACAAAACTATTGACCTGAGCTAACATTTGAGGGCAACAAATGCGATTGAATTTTTCAAGAGATCGATTGTTTTTCCGTTTGTTCCTAGCTATCATAGTTCCCGAGATATTTGGGGGTCTTCGAAGCAAAGTCCTAAAACAGGAAAATATGACATTTGATGACCTCTGGTAACCTCAATATTGACCTGCGCCGTATCGACTTCGAATGTCCTTGTCGAGAGCTTCGAACGCTTTTTCCGCGTCTTTCTAGCCATTTTAGTTATCGAGTTAGAGGAGGTAATTTGGACCCCTCCCCTCTCCACCAGGGCAAAGTTGTCTCAGAGGCCCATCAGGGCGCGGGTTAACCCACGCCCGGGTTGGGAGGGGGATGGATGCCGCCACCCCCCCCCCCCCCCTCGGTTTTTCGGGGGGGGGGGGAAATCGTGTAGTTATCAACCGATTGCGATACAACTTTCAGTACCCTACTTTGAACAATTTGACACATACTCTGGAAATTGTTGAACTTCTACCCCACATAACCCGTGACCTATGACCTGTTTCTCGAGGTCATGCCAGACTCGAGGTCATGCCAGCAACTGGCGTCCCGTAGTATCGATGCTTGTAATTTGTGCAATTTCAGAGTGTTTGTTGTTCCGGAGCATATGCACAGGTGTTACCAGGTGACAAGTATGGTTTCCATCGATATCGTCACCTCTGTTGACCTTTTCAGAGGTCAACCGAGGTCAATGACCTCCGATGACCTGAGATGACTGTTGTGGCCTCTGTCAGTTTCTAGGGCATTTTGTGTCACTGATTTCAAATTCGACATCCATTTTGCGTTATTATATGTTCCACTGGGGGGTCATGCACTTTTACAGGTCAACCGAGGTCACTGAACTCGGATGACCTAAAATTATCTTTTTTGGATTTGGGTAGTTTCTAGACATTTTGTGATG
Organism: Chirona hameri; assembly: GCA_036785665.1. Taxonomy (NCBI): domain Eukaryota; kingdom Metazoa; phylum Arthropoda; class Thecostraca; order Balanomorpha; family Balanidae; genus Chirona; species Chirona hameri. Next base: position 35,378 of record JAXIVJ010003923.1, on the reverse strand, counting down.
CTGATTTCAAATTTGGCATCCATTTTTACATAATGATATGCTCAATCACGATTCTACCCCGATTAAATTCGATTTCTACGCATTTACGATTTGGATGACATCCGGGTCATTGACACGACCTCAAAGGTCACCAATGACCCAGGACCTTAAAATCTGGTATCAGCGTCTTCCTCTAGTCACAAGCAACACGCTCGTTTTTTAATCGAAGCTCTATCTCAATTAGGGTCGAAACACTAGGGGGTCGTGCCCCCACCTGGTCACATGGGTATTGGACCTCGGGCGAGGGTTAAGGTCCATATGCTGAGGACCTGCAGGTTCCTTGTGAACTATGAATGTTTGCTGTGGTGTGGGACTTGATTGGTTTGTTCAAAAATGATCAACAAAATAATTGTTCTGGAATGTATATATTGCATAGTGGCTTTTAGATTCAGCACCTGAATGTCTATTAATACAGCTTATAGTTAGCAGCAACTTACATTAATATGTTACATAAAATGTTATAGAACCCAATGTAGCAGTTCCACATCAGATCCATCCATAGTTACAATTATTACTCTCTGGAGATCCCAGCAATGTACTGGATGAGAAAAAGTACAATGCAGCAAGTAGTTCAAACTGGGAAACATGTTAGGTATTTTGTTATGGAAATATCATCAATATGCCACTTATTGTTATGAAACATGAATAAAATTGGCCAAATAAGCAGCTGACACATATCACTGTACTATCACTGTACTGTACTGTGTTAAAAATGTGCATTTATTGGTTTTAGAAAAACATAGCACTCAACTTGAACAAAAGAACACAAAATGATTTTGGTTTTAAGGCACCTCAACTGCTAAATGCTGATGTTATAAGGCAACAAGAGGACACAACAGCATCAAACAGGAAGGAAGATCACAATTGTCAATTGCCACTTCCAATCAATCCAAAAATAAAAAAATTAATATTAAATAACATTAATTTTTCACAGAATACAGTTTGAATCTAGCTTACCCAAAATGTGTTCTGGAAAACATTAGTAATTTTGATACCAGCCTTATTATGGTATCAAAATGGAGCACACCTATCCAAGGATGGTGGTATTAGGGGTTTAACCAGACCTGCCCACATTTTTAATTGTGTCATAAGTGCAGTTCTGATGTTTTTTCCAGGTAATGTTGACCTGAAATATCTGAATGACATAAGTGCCTGTTGTTTCAACTTTCAACAGGCACTAATGGGTTAAGTGTGCCACAACTCAAACTTGAACTGCTACAATTATAACAATGATAACTATTATAACACTTATAACTGCTACACTACATAACTGTTGCTGGCTAGTGATGTGGTGCACCCATCCAATGGACAAAAGTAGGACACTTTTATAGCAGTAGGGTGGTGTTAGGTCATATGGTGGATACAAAACCACCAGACTTTTCTTGCCCTTGACATTCTTTAGTGTGTTGGTATTATCTACACCATCAGTAACATGAAATCTGGTGTTTTGATGTTGGCATTGTGGCTGTTCACCATAACTTGACCTGATGCATGCCTGGGGCTTAGGGTGCCACAACTACCAAGGTTATTGGGTGCCCAGTACATGATGGATATTTGGAAAAAGCAGTATGGTTTCCCAGACTTGCAATTATGGGTAAATTGTTACAAGTAGGGTAGGAGGGTAAAAGTATAATCTTCGGACACGTCCAAATCTCAAACTTTTCATGCTATCAGAATAGATGACACTGAAACATTGTTTACATTCTGATAGTATGAAAAGTCTGAGGATAGGATGTGTCCATCGTTACAGCAGTTGACCCTACCTCAGCAATCAAAATACTGAACACACCAAACACAACTTTTCAAGTTATTGGCTCAACATTGTCAATGGCATGAAAACTTGCATTACAGGATGTCCACCATTAGTTATATAGTGTATGATCCAATCTCTTCAATGACATTACAGCCATTTGATTTAAATTTAAACACAATGAGATACCAATACATACCTTTCCAAGGAATTTTCCACGTTGGTATCTTTTCCTGGTTTTCGGGTCTAAAATAACTTGAGCAATCTCCTTAGTTGTATCTACTCTTGGTCGTGAAGACATCGTTGCTGTTAGCTATATTAAACTTCGCGTACAGGAACAGCTGATCAAGTTTTGAATCAAAACTGAAACGTGAAAGCGTCGAACTCTAGTCAGAGCGGAGGGCCGACACCGATACACTAAACTAAAATGGAGCTTGATATGACACTAAGACCATAGGTAATGCTGAACGTAGCAATTAACCTTTAAAATATCACAATTTATATAAGATCGCAGCCACGACCCCCAGAACACCCTATATGCGGCCTTGCCACCAGAACCCCGCTCCGAAAATTGTCAGTCGGCGATTTCCGCCGCGATACTTTCAAAACGTGCGACGATGGAGCGCAGTGATTGGTTCTTTGTGAATATATAACACTCTGGGTTAACTTAGAAATATTAAATATTTTTTAAACAAAAAATGCTTCAAACTATCACTGATATTTTTGTATTTAATACAAGTTTGAATACAAAGATAAAATAATCATAATCATGTAAGCAAAATGAATATAAAAATAAAACAATTAATGTTTGAACTGCGGCATTATCAGACGCAGTAAAAACAAACAAGACGCAGCACAGTTGTCACGTCTTCGAGAATCCACTCAATGTTTATTTTCTTAAATTATTTTAAAAAGTAACCTTTGAGCACAAATGACGATTTTTATTTTAAAAATGTGATTACACACTTTTGCAAGTTATTTTCAAAACATTTCGATACGTTTTGTAGCCCACATGTCGATGTGTTGATGTGACATGTAGCACACGTGCCAGGCCGTGCCAGACGTGCTGTCCAAAGGCCGGATCAGTATGTGCCGAGGCCATATATAGGGTATTTGCTATCTGCTGTGCCGCTTCCTGTTGTTACGTTGGAGGGTCGGGTTGCTTTAACGTCATTTTTCAATTTATATGGTGTCCTAGTCACTGATTCCGGTGATTTGGTAAGTTTTTTTGTTGTGAAGGCCTAAAGCCCAGGCTATACTATGCGTGATTGTCAAGGAAATTACGCGCGTGTTTCTCCGTGTTTGCAGAACTTCCTTGACGTCCGGGATCTGCCGGTCAAGCAAATCATGCAAGGAAAATGGATAAACCACTGCATTTTTTAAATCGATAAACCACTTCATAAATATATACCAGCTTCAACACAAGTATCAACACTCACAATGTGCTCAAATGCTTCTTCATTCATCTTCCGCCACGATACTCAGCACAAATTATTCAAATTTAGGTCTAGTATAGACTACAATACGCAAAATCAAGCAAATGATAAAACCCTGCAACATGCAATCTCAGAAAACATAAGTTCAGGAATTTTTAACTTTGCATCGTTCTGTCTGTGACGTGTGCGGAATTGCCTTGACATTTCATCCGGGATCTGTGTGATGTGCCAGTGTAGCTCACCCAATGCATTTACTATCAGCTGAACTTGCTCCGTCATGCGAATCCTGACAACACTGATAACATGCACGTGATTTTCAGGAAATCATGCATAGTGTAGCCTAGGCTTAACAGTATTGTTTCTCCTGTAAAATTTTACTTTAAGTCTAACACTTGTTCATGCATAAATTTTGGATTTTCTAGTTCTCTATATGCTGAATATATATGATACCTATTTGTGTGGAAATGAGTCAACCTAACCTAACTAACCATTGCACCAAATTTCCAGTCAAAGACATTAAAATTCCATGGCGTTTTATGTTGCAAAACTTAACTATTTGGTCAGTATGCATCTTTCAAGACACTATTCTGATTCTGTACCTGTTATGTTATTTAGAATGTATCTTGCCTAACAATGTTGGAGCAAAATATTTCCAGAGAGCTGTGCCCACCCAACATTATCATCAACATATCTATTTAATCCAGTGTGTCTGCTTGGAAAAATAAGGATCGCCCATGACATCATTAGAACAAGGCAGACCCACTGAGCCAGTAGACCAATGAAGAACGTTACGCTAACGTAACCTAACCTAACCTAAAATACTGCAGCTACAATTTAGTAGTGTTGTTCAAATTGTTCCTGTAATGTCATCAATTGATCTTTATCTTACCAAGTAAACTAACCGGAAACGGTCAGTCAGCTGGTGTGTAAACAAAGTTTGGCGATGGAAGCGGAAAGATATTAATTATTGAAGTTATAATTAGTTATAGTGCAAAATGTCATTGGGAAGACAGACATAGTTACTAAATGTGATATTTTCTATTGATTAGTAGGTATATTATAGGAATTAACTAATAACTAAGGTGGGACCGATCATGTTTACTACCAAATGTCCTATTATATTTAGTTAAGTTAGTCCATTTGTTATTACTATTAGTTATAATAGTTAAGTCCGCCCCTGTAGCTCAGTGGGAGAGCGCTGGACTTCTGACCTACCCGGTAGTGACAGCCCGGGTTCAAGTCGCTTCGGCGCTCGCTATTTGCTCCTGACTGGGGTGGCCGGTGGCAGCGGTCGCACTCAAGGTCAGGTGACGTCAGTGGGCGGGGCGGACCGTGTCCAGGTATGTCGGGCACGTAAAACTTTCGTCTAAATTCTGCCGGCCAACAGGAATTGCTCGATCGGGTGGTGAGGTCAGGACCTGCGCAACAAGCTCTGCTTAGCGTGGGTCCTGACCTCTGAAATCCATCCATACAAAAACATTCGGACGATTTTTTATTTTTTTTATTATGTGAAGCAGCAACGGATAAGTCAGTTTGGATGATTTGATGGTTTATTTTCCACGCAAATGACTATCAGATTTGGAATCAGCACAATAAAAACCTGGGAGAGTGCAAAATTCATCCATGAACTTGTAGTTGGACTCCAGGTAAAATAATACAGTTTCTCCTATTTCAATGTTGTGCACAAGCAACCGAGGGATAGTGCTGTCTTCTCTGAAATTGTATTGTGGTAATCATTTCAAATAATTGGTAGGTACCTAATCTTCCTGGCTATGGCATGGTTACATGCACAGCTACATGTCATGTTTATCAGTCAAATATGTATTCTTGAACAATATTATCCACACTCACAGACCACACAGCAGCAGCACATGGTCTTGCAAATGTTGTATTTTTCATGCTGTAAAAATCCAGAATTAGGGTAAACAAATGCAATGACAGACATCAATATACTAGACTTTGGATGCTATTGGTGATGTAGATATAATATCATGTAATATGAATATACTAAAGAATGCCAATAGCATGAAAAGCCTAGTGTTTTTTCATGTCTGCAGGCCGACCCCAGGGCTGTCCGTTGCATTTGGATAAGTGGCAGCTGATCTGGTGAAACTGGACATATATTCAGACCAGTGTTTTATAGTGCCTAGTGTTTTGAATATGTCTAAACGCTAAAGGCGGCCGCACACTAGGCCATTCGGTGCGTAGAGGTCGCGATATCGCTACGACTTTCCGCGCATCTTTAGCGACTTTTCGCCTTCGCGTCAGCCGAAACGTCAAAAATCGCGGACGAATGTCGTCGGCCGGCCATCTGCGGACCGGCGGAAAAAAGCTGATTCGAACGAGCTTTTTCCCGCGACTGAACGCCCCGGAGCCGCGGACAACAAATTGATCAGGCTAACAGTGGCGAATATATGCAAGACAGAGGTACAAATTTTGCACAGCATGCTCTTGCCGCTGTGAAATTTATTATATAAAAGTTTCGTGGTTCTAAACTTACATCTTCGTCGAATTATTTATTTATCATTAATTTTCTTGTGTTCACAAGATAAATTAATGGCCATCATTAATTTATCTTGTGACAGGCTGTAGACACAGGTTGCGACATGCTGTAGGTCGGCGGGGCGGAATCTCGCGAGCAGACGGCGCCGAATCCGCCGGAACAAGGACGATATTCAGCGGTATCGACGCGATTTTCCGAGGCGGAATGTCGCAGTATACCGCGCGCCGAATGGCCAGGTCAATGTCAATGTAGCTTAGTGTAGTCCGCCCCTGTAGCTCAGTTGGGAGAGCGCCGGGCTTCTGACCTCACCCGGTAGTGGCAGCCTGGGTTCGAGTCTCTTCGGCGCTCGCTATTTGCCCCTGACTGGGATGGCCTGTGGCCGGATGGCCTGTGGCCGGATGGCCTGTGGCCGGACACAGGTTGCGACATGCTGTAGGTCGGCGGGGCGGAATCTCGCGAGCAGACGGCGCCGAATCCGCCGGAACAAGGACGATATTCAGCGGTATCGACGCGATTTTCCGAGGCGGAATGTCGCAGTATACCGCGCGCCGAATGGCCAGGTCAATGTCAATGTAGCTTAGTGTAGTCCGCCCCTGTAGCTCAGTTGGGAGAGCGCCGGGCTTCTGACCTCACCCGGTAGTGGCAGCCTGGGTTCGAGTCTCTTCGGCGCTCGCTATTTGCCCCTGACTGGGATGGCCTGTGGCCGGTGGCAGCGGTCGTACTCAAGGTCAGGGCGGGGTGGACCGTGTCCAGGTATGTCGGGCACGTAAAACTTTCGCTTCTAAATTCTGCTGGATGCCAGGAATTGCTTGATCGAGTGGTGGGGTCAGGGCCTGCGCAACAAGCTATGCTTAGCGCGGGGCCTGACCTCGGAAATCCATCCATTCAAAAACATTCGGGACTATTTTTTTATTTTTTTTAATGCACATGTCTTGCATTAACACCTTGTTGTTACGACCAGTTCCATTTTTGGACATGTGTATGACAGATTAGGCTATGACTACCATGAATATATCTGACAGATTAGGCTATGACTACCATGAATATATCTGACAGATTAGGCTATGACTACCATGAATATATCTGACAGATTAGGCTATGACTACCATGAATATATCTGACAGATTAGGCTATGACTACCATGAATATATCTGACAGATTAGGCTATGACTACCATGAATATATCTGACAGATTAGGCTATGACTACCATGAATATATCTGACAGATTAGGCTATGACTACCATGACTATATCTGACAGATTAGGCTATGACTACCATGAATATATCTGACAGATTAGGCTATGACTACCATGAATATATCTGACAGATTAGGCTATGACTACCATGCATATATCAGTGCAACTGGCCTGTTACACCAAACTATGTGGCAACATTTTGGAGCAACTGACCCATTATGCTGAGTTTGTTGATGGAAACCTGAATTTGTATCAGTCTGGTTGGACAATGATTTAGCTGGTATTATTTGGTGGTCATCTGCCATGGTATTAGATGGGGTGATACAGTGACAATTTAAACCCCAATTATCCAGTACAAATCAAAGCCCGCATGTGTGTGTGTTAGGCTGATGTGATGACTGTGATGTGATGACATTGCTGTGCTGTTTCAGGTATTTGTGGCGTCACCCACTAAAACCCTGCAATGTCGATGCTTGCTGAGCCTCGAAGGAAAAAAGCGTGGATATTAAATCCACGAAAAAGCCAGTGGGCTGAAGGTAATCCACTCTTTACAGCTTATGTAAAAATGTTATATTTAAGAAACATACTTGTGTCTGTCACATATGTATGGCAGTGACATTGTTACCACCAAAGATGTAGAAGTGATTGTGTATTAGGTGGTATAGCCACTTGTCTAATTGATTCTTTCACAGCATACCCATGATTGTATTGGTACCTACCTATGTTTTCCATGTCATGCTACTACATCACTTGTTTTTCATACTCATGTCTGACGGTCTGAGGAATTCAATGATGTATTTTGCATTTGCAAGTTATCTTTGGGAGTGTTGTGTTTTTGCTTCTCGACGAATGAAGTCAAACCTTTGCCTGAGCCACCTGTTTGGATGTTATGTTGCACCTCACAATCATTGACGACTTTCTCTATCCCTAGATGAAAGCAAATTTGGGCAGAAAATGCTGGAGCAAATGGGATGGAGCAAAGGCAAGGGCCTCGGAAGAGACCTGACCGGTATCACCGAGCACATCCGGCCTTCGGTGCAGAACGACTCCAGAGGTCAGTGGCTGACTCGCAATCCGTGACTTATGACTACCATATACTATCACTTTTGAAGTTTACACTGCTACGATTATTTTGATTTACCAGAATCGCATCAATTATGCATGCACATTATTTAATTTCAGTGTTCAGTATAGCACTGGGAGACGTTTATTTCCATACCATATTTGCATACCATATCAGATGTTTATTTTCCATACCATGAATTGCCAGTGACTGTATGCTATTATAACTTTTCGTGGGAGCTTTAGGTAAGAAACGGGTGTTCCGGAAGGAACAATGCACGCATAACGCGTCTCGCAGAGCTGTTTGAGGCGGCCGTACGGCTTCGTCGTGTGGTGGGTGGGGCGTGGGCAGCCACGGATTCTTTGTTTACGTGCTGTATATCGCTTCATTGGCAATCAACTATGCTGCCTGCTAAAGCTGTATGTTCCCAGAACTGGCAATTAACGGGTTAAAACATATGCAGGATATGGACAATCACGCACTTTTCTATGCATGAATGTTCAACCAGTGGCTTGCTCGTCATTCACGCGATACTCTGGCAGTATTGTTTGTAGTATATATATCACTGTAATGTGATCTACAGAGATCACGGTAATGTGATCTTGATGTGCCAAGTCGGGTTAAGGCCAATGACTCTGTTGTTCATTCGAAATGTTTGTGGACGAGCCGGTTGGCGATTGCCCGTCTGTGCTGTGCGACATCTCTGTGGGATGAATGCAGGGTACTGAGCTGATGTTGTGCGGCAGGTCTGGGGTACGAGGGTCGCGGTAACGACTGGGTGGCGCACCTGGACGACTTCAATGACCTGCTGGCGAACCTGCAACAGGGTCCGAAGGAGGCGAACAAGGAAGACGCCGCCAAGACCATCGTCAAGTCGCTGGAGGAGCGATCGAAAAAGTCCAGAGCGCGCGTACAGTACGTATCGTGCGCTCTGTCGTCACAACGCCTTGGTGATGTTTGACATTGTACCGTGCAACTGACATTTCGATTCCGCCAAGTCCATATAAAATAATGCATATGCAATAAGTGTTGTAATATATCATTATGAAGTAGAAACTAGTGTCAAATCAGAGGTGCTTCTTCTGCCTGTGTCCTTTGTTCCAATGGACGCCATATAGCCTTGTAGCTGCGGTGCCCTCAAACCCAAATCATCATCATCATCCTTTGTTCCGAAAGAAGCTGCTCATGCTCAACATGTGTCGCCGTCCCTTAGCATGCATTCGGCAACATCGCATTCCTTCACTTGGCAGAAGCTGACAGCATCTATTGTTTTTGACAGCTACCACAAGTTCACGCGCGGTAAGGACCTGAGTCGGTACTCGAGTCAGGACCTGGCCAGTATCCTGGGCGGTCGGCCGGGAGGCGGCGCGGCGTCGCAGCCGGTCACCCCAGTCAGCTCTCGGCCGCCGTCGCCGCCGCCTCACGCCGACAGCGAGCCGACCTCGGAAGCCGAGACGGAGCCGCCACCCACGCCGACCGCTAAACTGGACACCTCCTCCGGCTACACCACCATCAGCACCGGACTCTCCGTCACGGTAGGTCACAATGGACTCTCCGACACACAGGACTCTCCGTCAAGGTAGGTCACACCGGACTCTCCGACACACAGGACTCTCCGTCAAGGTGGGTCACAATGGACTCTCCGACACACAGGACTCTCCGTCAAGGTAGGTCACAATGGACTCTCCGACACACAGGACTCTCCGTCAAGGTAGGTCACACCGGACTCTCCAAGACACACAGGACTCTCCGACACACAGGACTCTCCGACACACAGGACTCTCAGACACACAGGACTCTCCGTCAAGGTAGGTCACAATGGACTCTCCGACACACAGGACTCTCCGTCAAGGTAGGTCACACCGGACTCTCCGACACACAGGACTCTCCGTCAAGGTAGGTCACACCGGACTCTCCGAGACACACAGGACTCTCCGACACACAGGACTCTCCGACACACAGGACTCTCCGTCAAGGTAGGTCACACCGGACTCCGACACACAGGACTCTGTCAAGGTAGGTCACAATGGACTCTCCGACACACAGGGCTCTGTCAAGGTGGGTCACAATGGACTCTCCGACACACAGGACTCTCTGGCAAGGTGGGTCACAATGGACTCTCCGACACACAGGACTCTGTCAAGGTGGGTCACAATGGACTCTCCGACACACAGGGTTCTCTGGCAAGGTGGGTCACAATGGACTCTCCGACACACAGGACTCTGTCAAGGTGGGTCACAATGGACTCTCCGACACACAGGACTCTCTTGCAAGGTGGGTCACAATGGACTCTCCGACACACAGGACTCTCTGGCAAGGTGGGTCACAATGGACTCTCCGACACACAGGACTCTCTGTCAAGGTGGGTCACAATGGACTCTCCGACACACAGGACTCTGTCAAGGTGGGTCACGCCGGACTCTCCGACACACAGGACTCTCCGACACACAGGACTCTCCGACACACAGGACTCTCCGACACACAGGACTCTCCGACACACAGGACTCTCCGTCAAGGTGGGTCACAATGGACTCTCCGACACACAGGACTCTCTGGCAAGGTGGGTCACAATCGACTCTCCGACACACAGGACTCTCTGTCAAGGTGGGTCACGCCGGACTCTCCGACACACAGGACTCTCTGGCAAGGTGGGTCACAATGGACTCTCCGACACACAGGACTCTCTGTCAAGGTGGGTCACGCCGGACTCTCCGACACACAGAACTCTCTGGCAAGATGGGTCACGCCGGACTCTCCGACACACAGGACTCTCTGGCAAGGTGGGTCACGCCGGACTCTCCGACACACAGGACTCTCTGGCAAGGTGGGTCACAATGGACTCTCCGACACACAGGACTCTCTGTCAAGGTGGGTCACGCCGGACTCTCCGACACACAGGACTCTCCGACACACAGGACTCTCCGACACACAGGACTCTCCGACACACAGGACTCTCCGACACACAGGACTCTCCGACACACAGGACTCTCCGTCAAGGTGGGTCACAATGGACTCTCCGACACACAGGACTCTCCGACACACAGGACTCTCCGACACACAGGACTCTCCGACACACAGGACTCTCCGTCAAGGTGGGTCACAATGGACTCTCCGACACAGGACTCTCTGGCAAGGTGGGTCACAATGGACTCTCCGACACACAGGACTCTCTGTCAAGGTGGGTCACGCCGGACTCTCCGACACACAGGACTCTCTGTCAAGGTGGGTCACAATGGACTCTCCGACACACAGGACTCTCTGTCAAGGTAGGTCACAATGGACTCTCCGACACACAGGACTCTGTCAAGGTGGGTCACAATGGACTCTCCGACACACAGGACTCTCCGACACACAGGACTCTCCGACACACAGGACTCTCTGTCAAGGTGGGTCACAATGGACTCTCCGACACACAGGACTCTGTCAAGGTGGGTCACAATGGACTCTCCGACACACAGGACTCTGTCAAGGTGGGTCACAATGGACTCTCCGACACACCGGACTCTCCATCAAGGTGGGTCACAATGGACTCTCCATCAAGGTGGGTCACGCCGAACTCTCCTTCAAGGTGGGTCACGCCGGACTCTCCATCAAGGTGGGTCACGCCGGACTCTCCATCAAGGCGGGTCACGCCGGACTCTCCGTCAAGGTAGGTCACACCGGACTCTCCGTCAAGGTAGGTCACGCCGGACTCTCCGTCAAGGTGGGTCACGCCGGACTCTCCATCAAGGTGGGTCACACCGGACTCTCCGTCAAGGTAGGTCACACCGGACTCTCCGTCAAGGTGGGTTACACCGGACTCTCCGTCAAGGTAGGTCACATCGGACTCTCCATCAAGGTGACTCACGCTGGACTCTGTCAAGGTGGGTTACACCGGACTCTCCGTCAAGGTGGGTTACACCGGACTCTCCGTCAAGGTGGGTTACACCGGACTCTCCGTCAAGGTGGGTCACACCGGACTCTCCGTCAAGGTAGGTCACACCGGACTCTCTGTCAAGGTGGGTCACACCGGACTCTCCGGCAAGGTAGGTCACACCGGACTCTCCGACACACCGGACTCTCCGGCAAGGTAGGTCACACCGGACTCTCCGGCAAGGTAGGTCACAGGTCACACCGGACTCTCCGTCAAGGTAGGTCACACCGGACTCTCCGACACACCGGACTCTCTGGCAAGGTAGGTCACACCGGACTCTCCGTCAAGGTAGGTCACACCGGACTCTCCGTCAAAGTAGGTCACACTGGACTCTCCGACACACCGGACTCTCCGTCAAGGTAGGTAACACCGGACTCTCCGTCAAGGTATGTCACACCGGACTCTCCGACACACCGGACTCTCTGGCAAGGTAGGTCACACCGGACTCTCCGTCAAGGTAGGTAACACCGGACTCTCCGTCAAGGTATGTCACACCGGACTCTCCGACACACCGGACTCTCCGTCAAGGTAGGTCACACCGGACTCTCCGATACACCGGACTCTCCGTCAAGGTAGGTCACACCGGACTCTCCGACACACCGGACTCTCCGACACACCGGACTCTCCGACACACCGGACTCTCCGACACACCGGACTCTCCGACACACCGGACTCTCCGACACACCGGACTCTCCGTCAAGGTAGGTCACACCGGACTCTGCGTCAAGGTGGGTCACGCTGGACTCTCTGTCAAGGTGGGTTACACCGGACTCTCCGTCAAGGTGGGTCACACCGGACTCTCCGTCAAGGTGGGTCACACCGGACTCTCCGTCAAGGTAAGTCACAATGGACTCTCCGACACACCGGACTCTCCGGCATGGTAGGTCACAATGGACTCCGGCAAGGTGGGTCACACTGGACTCTCCGGCAAGATGGGTCACAATGGACTCTCCGACACACGGGACTCTCCGCCCAGGTAGGTCACAATGGACTCTCCGACACACCGGACTCTCCGGCATGGTAGGTCACAATGGACTCTCCGGCAAGGTGGGTAACACCGGACTCTCTGTCAAGGTAGGTCACACCGGACTCTCCGACACACGGGACTCTGTCAAGGTGGGTAACACCGGACTCTCCGGCAAGGTAGGTCACACCGGACTCTCCGGCAAGGTGGGTCACACCGGACTCTCCGTCAAGGTAGATCACACCGGACTCTCCGTCAATGTGGGTCACGCCGGACTCTCCGTCAAGGTGGGTCACGCCGGACTCTACATCAAGGTGGGTCACGCCGGACTCTACATCAAGGTGGGTCACGCCGGACTCTCTGTCAAGGTGGGTCACGCTGGACTCTCCGTCAAGGTGGGTTACACCGGACTCTCTGTCAAGGTGGGTTACACCGGACTCTCCGTCAATGTGGGTTACACCGGACTCTCTGGCAAGGTAGGTCACACCGGACTCTCTGGCAAGGTAGGTCACACCGGACTCTCCGTCAAGGTAGGTCACACCGGACTCTACATCAAGGTGGGTCATGCTGGACTCTCCGTCAAGGTGGGTCACGCCGGACTCTACATCAAAGTGGGTCATGCTGGACTCTCCGTCAAGGTGGGTTACACCGGACTCTCCGTCAAGGTGGGTTACACTGGACTCTCCGTCAAGGTGGGTTACACCGGACTCTCCGTCAAGGTGGGTCACGCCGGACTCTCCGTCAAGGTGGGTTACACCGGACTCTCCGTCAAGGTGGGTCACGCCGGACTCTCCGTCAAGGTGGGTCACGCTGGACTCTACATCAAGGTAGGTCACACCGGACTCTCCGTCAAGGTGGGTCACGCCGGACTCTCTGTCAAGGTGAGTCACACCGGACTCTCCGTCAATGTAGGCTGGTGGATCATGCGCCCATCACATTATATCCGCGGACACGGGGACGGCATAGGTTGCTGAATAAGAGCATGGTTAACCGTTAGACGTAGACGTTGCCGTCTTCTTCGTTTTGCTGAATAGGGGAAATAAAGTGTTTCTTGCTGTACCGTCTAAGACGGATATTTGTAATGTTCCGTTTGTATTATTATTGTGCGATTGGTTATAAAAGTTAAAACCACTCATAATTATAGCTCTTGTTATGTAATATTGCATGACAAACTTCTTCAATGAGTTGAAGATCCGAAACATATTGCATGTGTTCTATGGGGGCCATTTCTCAGATCACTTTCTCGGATTTCCAGGATTACTTTGCTGCAAAGATGAGGAAGATGAAAATGTTGAAGATCAAGCATCAACAAGAGCACCAGGATACCACGTCCGTCGATGAAAAGTCTGCTAATGAAGCAACGGAAGGCGCTGCACTCGAGCCCTCTGAAACGGCACAGAATGGCGAACAAGAACGGATGAAGTCGAACAAGAAGAAGAAAAAGAAGAGGCCTGCCTCGCCTGTCGAAGAAGTTTTGCCATCAGGACCTGAGGAGGAAAATGTCAGTTCTGAAGAGCCGAAGAAGAAGAAGAGGAAGAAGCGAAAGAATGCCGATAGCAGCCCGGAAGAGGACACGAATGTTGCTGAAGAAGGCCCTGCAATATCCGCAGCAGATGTGTGCCCGACAGAGGGTACCATTCCAGCTGCTGATGCCAGCGAGCAAGTACCTTCGGATGAAACTGGAGAAGTGTCCGGCAAGAAGAAGAAACGAAAGAAGAGCAAGGCCAAACGCAGTGAGGATAGCGATTGATTGTGGTGGGATATTAATGGGACAAAGGGTGCTCTTTTCTGCTGTCGAGACACTGCCATGACGTACTGAGACTCGCCGTTTCTGGACAGCAGTGCCTCGCCGGGGTACATGTTGGCGGATGTGCTCTGCTAATCTGCCTCAGGGGACTGCCGAACAGCCCGCTGGTGGGGCTGATTGTTATAAATGTCTGTACGTGGTACAGCGGTCCAGTAACACAACACCAGCCATGCTGCTGCTGAGTTTCAGATGAAAGTGGAAGGCTGACTAGCTCCGTGATGATAGAAATAGTGTCTTTGGAAATATCTTGACTTTCATTCAGCAGCCTACATTGCATATTCACTATGTCGATGCCCTGCCAACCTGGTGGTCACGTGGTTCGGGGCAGTTCTCCGTAACGATTGGTGTTATGGCGGATTGAACTCATGTGAATGCAATGCTAATAAAAAATGAAATGCTGTAAGCCAGAATCTATTTGAAAATGTATGCAAAGTTACACTGACTCCGTAACAAGACCAAGAGTCGTGTGTTTATATATATATATATATATATATATATATATATATATATATATATATATATATATATATATATATATATATACATTTATTATGTAAAGCACTATTAAGTGCAAGTTTCGGAGTCACTTGTGGCAAGTTGCATTCAACTACTGCTGGCGCAACAGGAGTTACATTTTAGAAAACCTATGACAGCCGGAAAAAGAAGAGCAACACGACCAAAATATGTCAACCCCTAACCACTATTGGCGCCGGATCGTTTTCGTCGTTGATGTACCTTACATGAAAAGCATAATATCTGTTTTATTCAACACCACATGACGTTACATTCCATTTTGTTCCTTAACAGTATACAGCGATGCCAAAATTTGTCTCCTTCCAAGCGACATGCATCCTATATCGTACTAGATATGGTGAGAGCCTATGTTTGGCCTCGTTTTGGCACGCAGATAACAGCTGCAATATATGCAGTATGCACTTCACTGACCCGCTCCAAAAGCAGAAGCGACAGGTTCACCATTATGGGAATGGGAACTCTTCGTAGATTTCAGGAATGCTCAGACTAAATTTGCATGTATGAATGGAAGTGAACGTTTTTGGAAAATTGTACGCTTTCTGTCGGTGGATTGGGTTCGTGTGATACGCAGGACATACAGTGCACAGTAAGTAGATCCACAGCTGAAATGCTAAATAACTAGGTCGTAAATACTCTAAACAGAACTTATGCAAGCATTTTATCGAAACTTTGTTTTCACCCGGTTGACGGAATTCCGGTGCTATTGATCTGGTTTGCCGATTTTGGTTTGTGGAACAGACCCAGGAAGCCGTTCGCTTGTCAGTTAACCACTCGTTTTGAACACAGCTACAGCATCCATGTCACAACTGCCCACATGTATATGAGAACGTTTACAACACTATACAATATGCATACATTCTGATGAACACTGTTGCTGCTACGCGAGACCGGCTCGGCTACCAGTGATACCAGCGGTAACGACAACAGCGAACCAGCCGGCCACCACAGTAACAACTCGCCGTATACTTCAGCTAAACAGAATAAGCGCATATCACGAAACATAGTTCTTGCACCCTTTCCGCATAGCCGAACAATCTTTTCCCAGACTTCACTAACATTAACATTCCTCCAAACTCTGTCACTATTCAACATCCGTAATAAATATATTACGCGAGCCTGATCGGAACAGTTGGAACAACAACCAGGCAGCACGACAAGCTTATAACAAAACATAACATGGCGTCCACATGCCTACCCACGAGAAGCGACATTTAGCCCCGTGGCAATACCTGACTCGGTTGGTGAACGCTGGCCGGATAGTCTATCACTCGACTGCCAGAGTCCACCGCTCGTGACGACCTCTGAGGCAGCACCAAACTGCGTCACTCGCTCACGTAACGTACCTGCATTGCCTAGCTTTTGAATGGCATCAGACGTCGGTCGAAAAACTAGTCCAGCGACGGGGACTAGTTTTAGACGGGGACACGTCCCCGTCCTTGACGGTGACGACGACCGCGTCGTCCGTCAGCCTCACCGGAGCAGTTTCTGGCAACCACGGATGCAGAAACCGTGCTACTTTGATCAAAGCACCGCCGTCCGCCTAAAGTCAGCCCTTTTCTGCCGGCCTCGGCCTGTCTCAGGCCACGACGAACCTGACATTAGCTGCCGACCTCCACTCAGATCAACTTGTGCGTGTTTGGGTAGTTTCATGCCTAGATTGCCTCAGATGAGGGTGTTCTGACCACTCCAACCCACCTCAGATGAGCGCGTTCTGACCGCTCCAGTCCACCTCAGATGAGCGCGTTCTGACCACTCCAGCCCACCTCAGATGAGCGCGTTCTGACCGCTCCAGCCCACCTCAGATGAGCGCTTTCTGACCACTCCAGCCCACCTCAGATGAGCGCGTTCTGACCACTCCAGCCCACCTCAGATGAGCGCGTTCTGACCACTCCAGCCCACCTCAGATGAGCGCGTTCTGACCGTTCCTGCTCAGCTCGGCTCGGCTCACCATTGTTCCAGCTCGCCTCAGATCAGTGTGTTCTGGTCGCTGGCGGGCTCCAGAGAGGCGGCTGACCCGCCGGCGATGGTGACGGTGACGGTGGCGGTGACGCCCGGGTTCAGCAGCGCTGTGTGCTCGGTGTGGTCGGAGCAGAGCGAGCCGCTGGCCGGTGACAGGTCGCCCGGCAGACTGCTGACCTCTGCGGCCGTGGTGCCCGGGCTGCCCTGGCTCGGGGTTGACTCTCGGAGCGTCTGCAGCTGACAGAGGTCCGTCTCGTCCAGCCACAGGCTCTCCCGGTAGGCGGCGCTGCTGCTGGTAGGACTGACGTCACTCAGGATCGGCGGCTGCTCGGTGACGGGCGGGGAGTCCTCGGAGATGGGCAGACGCGGCAGGGGACGCGGCGACATCGGCAGGGAAACCTCGTCGATGGTCTCTGGGATCTCGCACGGCGCGTCGTCGTCGTCGTCGTCGTCATCGTCGTCGTCGTGCGCGGCGGTCTGCTCCGGGCCCGCGTCCGGGTCCTCGTCGGTGGCGCTCTTCTGGTCGTCCAGCGCGCTCATCTGCCGGCCGGAACAGTCAGATGACAGGAAAATGACAGTCAGGTGACATATGACTATCAGATGACGGTGAAATGACACACACAGCTACTCAGGCTGGGTCACTCAGTTTCCAACTCGGAGACAACTCGGACTGGTTGTTCCGGTGGACAGATCAGACTGGTTGTTCCGGTGGACAGATCAGACTGGTTGTTCCGGTGGACAGCTCAGACTGGTTGTTCCGGTGGACAGCTCAGACTGGTTGTTCCGGTGGACAGCTCAGACTGGTTGTTCCGGTGGACAGCTCAGACTGGTTGTTCCGGTGGACAGCTCAGACTGGTTGTTCCGGTAGACAGATCGGACTCGCTGTACGCTTGAACCTACCTCGAAGTTATTCCCCCTGCGGCTCTTCCTGAACCTGAACGTTTTCCTGCTCTGCGCCTTCTGCCGCTGCAGCCGGTGCCGGTGAGGGCGGGTTACCGTCCCCTCCTCTGTAGAGCCGCGGCTCAGGGCCTGGTCAAGGTCGGTCGCCGAGTCCCCTGCAACGACCGTAGTGGAGTTAGCTCTCCTGAGCATCCCTCAAGATGATGCGAACAGAATTAGTCCGTTTGAGAGGCAACGCTTTACTCCATACAAGAATGTACTGCTGAGTTTCTAAAGGTACTGAGTTAGAGTGGCCCGTACGACACCAGTTGAGACACAGCAGTTAGTTAAACAGTTACGGGTGCAATATACATCAGTTTATATCCTGTCATTCACTGGCATGTAGTGTCACCGTTTACATAACCTTCTGGGTTAGTCTCAGTTGCACAACTTCCCGTCAAGATCGGCCTGTACGGTTTAGATTGCCGTTCAACGCATCGTTCGCTGCGCTCTCAAGGTCAAGGTCAGGTGTTCTGTCCGATCGGGGCACTGAATCCCGAGCGGGCCCGGCGGCCGCTCGGGGCCCGCTCGGGCGACAAACCTGGCGTGGTGTCCGAGTCGGCGGTGCTGGGCCGAGAGCCGCGCTTCCGCATTACAAACAACGACTTTCTGTAGAGGCGCGGCTCCGAGGTAGCGGCGCGCGAGTCTCCGACGCCTAGGGGCCAGACGGCGAGCCCCAACGGTAACAGGCAGCCACACACAGCCAGCGCAGAGTGAGAGGCGGAGCCAGCGCAGGAGAGACAGAGCTGCACGACATGCGGTGGACGGAAGGCGCCGCAGAGGACCCGTCCACGCGGCACAGCGGCACAGCGGCACAGCGGCGGTTTGCTCTGTGTGACGGCCACGGCCGGCCTGGCAGGCACCAGGCACACCGACAGAACGCAGCCACCGAGACGCTCATGAATTCAGACTGGGTTTAACAATGGACGGCAGCTATTTCGAAAGGCCCAGGGTCAATCATATGCGGTGGATTTTGTTTTTACATTACGTTCGTCGCTGAACCAAGCGTGAATTCATGAGCTCGTTAAATAAATAAAAAATCATATTTAGGGCCAGCCTGCGTTAGGTATGAATATTTTGCGCATATCAGCACACCCACACCAACATTCGCAGTCTAACATTCCAGTTAGAAATGGCACGACAGTGAACTGCATTCCTGAGCTTTACGACAACCGTTGCAGTTCAGAAAACATCGACACATCACAGACACAAACTCTGTGGGGTGGACAATGAATGAGCATGAGTATCACTTCCTTGACACGACAGGTTATACTTTAGCCAGCTGAACTAATTAAGCGAAGGTGAAAATATCTAGTTAATAGATTTTCTGAGGTAGAATGTGAGTTTAGGTGAACACCGACCAGAAACTACGGCATGCAGTTTACTCTATAGAAAATTCCCGAAACAAAAATAAAATGTTGGCTCGAGAATCCAGCCACCGTTTGTGGTGTCCGGTTTCATAGAATTAATGTCAGCATTAGGTATTGGACAAATGTCAATTTCACATTGTTAGTCTCTTGGCGTATCGTACTCCAGGGCATTCATGTGTGGAAACTCCGCCTCGTACGTGGGGACATTTATTTATATCACAAAAAGAAGTTAGGCAGAAAATGTGTCGTGCTTCAATGAATATATCCAGCAGGTTACTTATATTGTGGCAAAGGCGAGTTGAATGTTATCAGTCTTGTCGAAGCTGTGTGTAGTGTTTATGAGAGTAGAGTGGTGTTCTGAGGCCCACCTGCCCGGTCCCCGGATCCCCGTGTGTGGAGGTGTGTAGAGGTGTGTATGTGTGTGGAGTGGTGTGTTGAGGCCCTCCTGCCCGGTCCCCAGATCCCCGTGTGTGGAGGTGTGTAGAGGTGTGTGTGAGTGGAGTGGTGTGTTGAGGCCCTCCTGCCCGGTCCCCGGATCCCCGTGTGTAGAGGTGTGTAGAGGTGTGTGGAGTGGAGTGGTGTGTTGAGGCCCACCTGCCCGGTCCCCGGATCCCCGTGTGTAGAGGTGTGAGAGGTGTGTGTGAGTGGAGTGGTGTGTTGAGGCCCTCCTGCCCGGTCCCCAGATCCCCGTGTGTAGAGGTGTGTAGAGGTGTGTGTGAGTGGAGTGGTGTGTTGAGGCCCTCCTGCCCGGTCCCCGGATCCCCGTGTGTAGAGGTGTGTAGAGGTGTGTGTGAGTGGAGTGGTGTGTTGAGGCCCTCCTGCCCGGTCCCTGGATCCCCGTGTGTAGAGGTGTGTATAGGTGTGTGTGAGTGGAGTGGTGTGTTGAGGCCCTCCTGCCCGGTCCCCGGATCCCCGTGTGTGCAGGTGTGTATGTGTGTGAGTAGAGTGGCCCACCTGCCCGGTCCCCGGATCCCCGTGTGTAGAGATGTGTAGAGGTGTGTGTGAGTGGAGTGGTGTGTTGAGGCCCTCCTGCCCGGTCCCCGGATCCCCGTGTGTAGAGGTGTGTAGAGGTGTGTGTGAGTGGAGTGGCCCACCTGCCCGGTCCCCGGATCCCCGTGTGTAGAGGTGTGTAGAGGTGTGTATGAGTGGAGTGGTGTGTTGAGGCCCTCCTGCCCGGTCCCCGGATCCCCGTGTGTGCAGGTGTGTATGTGTGTGAGTAGAGTGGCCCACCTGCCCGGTCCCCGGATCCCCGTGTGTAGAGGTGTGTAGAGGTGTGTGTGAGTGGAGTGGTGTGTTGAGGCCCTCCTGCCCGGTCCCCGGATCCCCGTGTGTAGAGGTGTGTAGAGGTGTGTGTGAGTGGAGTGGTGTGTTGAGGCCCTCCTGCCCGGTCCCCAGATCCCCGTGTGTAGAGGTGTGTAGAGGTGTGTGTGAGTAGAGTGGTGTGTTGAGGCCCACCTGCCCGGTCCCCAGATCCCCGTGTGTAGAGGTGTGTAGAGGTGTGTGTGAGTAGAGTGGCCCTCCTGCCCGGTCCCCGGATCCCCGTGTGTAGAGGTGTGTAGAGGTGTGTGTGAGTAGAGTGGTGTGTTGAGGCCCACCTGCCCGGTCCCCGGATCCCCATGTGTAGAGGTGTGTAGAGGTGTGTGTGAGTAGAGTGGCCCTCCTGCTCGGTCCCCAGATCCCCGTGTGTAGAGGTGTGTAGAGGTGTGTGTGAGTAGAGTGGCCCTCCTGCCCGGTCCCCGGATCCCCGTGTGTAGAGGTGTGTAGAGGTGTGTGTGAGTAGAGTGGTGTGTTGAGGCCCACCTGCCCGGTCCCCGGATCCCCGTGTGTAGAGGTGTGTAGAGGTGTGTGTGAGTAGAGTGGCCCTCCTGCCCGGTCCCCGGATCCCCGTGTGTAGAGGTGTGTAGAGGTGTGTGTGAGTGGAGTGGTGTGTTGAGGCCCACCTGCCCGGTCCCCGGATCCCCGTGTGTAGAGGTGTGTAGAGGTGTGTGTGAGTAGAGTGGCCCTCCTGCCCGGTCCCCAGATCCCCGTGTGTAGAGGTGTGTAGAGGTGTGTGTGAGTAGAGTGGCCCTCCTGCCCGGTCCCCAGATCCCCGTGTGTAGAGGTGTGTAGAGGTGTGTGTGAGTGGAGTGGTGTGTTGAGGCCCTCCTGCCCGGTCCCCGGATCCCCGTGTGTAGAGGTGTGTAGAGGTGTGTGTGAGTAGAGTGGTGTGTTGAGGCCCTCCTGCCCGGTCCCCGGATCCCCGTGTGTAGAGGTGTGTAGAGATGTGTGTGAGTGGAGTGGTGTGTTGAGGCCCACCTGCCCGGTCCCCAGATCCCCGTGTGTAGAGGTGTGTAGAGGTGTGTGTGAGTGGAGTGGTGTGTTGAGGCCCTCCTGCCCGGTCCCCGGATCCCCGTGTGTAGAGGTGTGTAGAGGTGTGTGTGAGTGGAGTGGCGTGTTGAGGCCCTCCTGCCCGGTCCCCGGATCCCCGTGTGTAGAGGTGTGTAGAGGTGTGTGTGAGTGGAGTGGTGTGTTGAGGCCCTCCTGCCCGGTCCCCGGATCCCCGTGTGTAGAGGTGTGTAGAGGTGTGTGTGAGTGGAGTGGTGTGTTGAGTCCCTCCTGCCCGGTCCCCGGATCCCCGTGTGTAGAGGTGTGTAGAGGTGTGTGTGAGTAGAGTGGCCCTCCTGCCCGGTCCCCGGATCCCCGTGTGTAGAGGTGTGTAGAGGTGTGTGTGAGTAGAGTGGTGTGTTGAGGCCCTCCTGCCCGGTCCCCGGATCCCCGTGTGTAGAGGTGTGTAGAGGTGTGTGTGAGTAGAGTGGCCCTCCTGCCCGGTCCCCAGATCCCCGTGTGTAGAGGTGTGTAGAGGTGTGTGTGAGTGGAGTGGTGTGTTGAGGCCCATTCCCGGTCCCCGGATCCCCGTGTGTAGAGGTGTGTAGAGGTGTGTAGAGGTGTGTGTGAGTGGAGTGGTGTGTTGAGGCCCACCTGCCCGGTCCCCGGATCCCCGTGTGTGGAGGTGTGTAGAGGTGTGTGTGAGTAGAGTGGCCCACCTGCCCGGTCCCCAGATCCCCGTGTGTGGAGGTGTGTAGAGGTGTGTGTGAGTGGAGTGGCGTGTTGAGGCCCTCCTGCCCGGTCCCCGGATCCCCGTGTGTAGAGGTGTGTATGTGTGTGAGTGGAGTGGTGTGTTGAGGCCCTCCTGCCCGGTCCCCGGATCCCCGTGTGTAGAGGTGTGTAGAGGTGTGTGTGAGTAGAGTGGTGTGTTGAGGCCCTCCTGCCCGGTCCCCGGATCCCCGTGTGTAGAGGTGTGTAGAGGTGTGTGTGTGAGTAGAGTGGCGTGTTGAGGCCCACCTGCCCGGTCCCCGGATCCCCGTGTGTAGAGGTGTGTAGAGGTGTGTGTGAGTGGAGTGGTGTGTTGAGGCCCTCCTGCCCGGTCCCCAGATCCCCGTGTGTAGAGGTGTGTAGAGGTGTGTGTGAGTAGAGTGGCCCTCCTGCCCGGTCCCCGGATCCCCGTGTGTAGAGGTGTGTAGAGGTGTGTGTGAGTAGAGTGGCCCTCCTGCCCGGTCCCCAGATCCCCGTGTGTAGAGGTGTGTAGAGGTGTGTGTGGAGTGGAGTGGTGTGTTGAGGCCCACCTGCCCGGTTCCCGGATCCCCGTGTGTAGAGGTGTGTAGAGGTGTGTAGAGGTGTGTGTGAGTGGAGTGGTGTGTTGAGGCCCACCTGCCCGGTCCCCGGATCCCCGTGTGTGGAGGTGTGTAGAGGTGTGTGTGAGTAGAGTGGCCCACCTGCCCGGTCCCCAGATCCCCGTGTGTGGAGGTGTGTAGAGGTGTGTGTGAGTGGAGTGGCGTGTTGAGGCCCTCCTGCCCGGTCCCCGGATCCCCGTGTGTAGAGGTGTGTATGTGTGTGAGTGGAGTGGTGTGTTGAGGCCCTCCTGCCCGGTCCCCGGATCCCCGTGTGTAGAGGTGTGTAGAGGTGTGTGTGAGTAGAGTGGTGTGTTGAGGCCCTCCTGCCCGGTCCCCGGATCCCCGTGTGTAGAGGTGTGTAGAGGTGTGTGTGAGTAGAGTGGCGTGTTGAGGCCCACCTGCCCGGTCCCCGGATCCCCGTGTGTAGAGGTGTGTAGAGGTGTGTGTGAGTGGAGTGGTGTGTTGAGGCCCTCCTGCCCGGTCCCCAGATCCCCGTGTGTAGAGGTGTGTAGAGGTGTGTGTGTGTGAGTAGAGTGGCCCTCCTGCCCGGTCCCCGGATCCCCGTGTGTAGATATGTGTAGAGGTGTGTGTGAGTAGAGTGGCCCTCCTGCCCGGTCCCCAGATCCCCGTGTGTAGAGATGTGTAGAGGTGTGTGTGGAGTGGAGTGGTGTGTTGAGGCCCACCTGCCCGGTCCCCGGATCCCCGTGTGTAGAGGTGTGTAGAGGTGTGTGTGAGTGGAGTGGTGTGTTGAGGCCCTCCTGCCCGGTCCCCGGATCCCCGGGTGTAGAGGTATGTAGAGGTGTGTGTGAGTGGAGTGGTGTGTTGAGGCCCTCCTGCCCGGTCCCCAGATCCCCGTGTGTAGAGGTGTGTAGAGGTGTGTGTGAGTAGAGTGGCCCTCCTGCCCGGTCCCCAGATCCCCGTGTGTAGAGGTGTGTAGAGGTGTGTGTGAGTGGAGTGGTGTGTTGAGGCCCTCCTGCCCGGTCCCCGGATCCCCGTGTGTAGAGGTGTGTAGAGGTGTGTGTGAGTGGAGTGGTGTGTTGAGGCCCTCCTGCCCGGTCCCCAGATCCCCGTGTGTAGAGGTGTGTAGAGGTGTGTGTGAGTAGAGTGGCCCTCCTGCCCGGTCCCCAGATCCCCGTGTGTAGAGGTGTGTAGAGGTGTGTGTGAGTGGAGTGGTGTGTTGAGGCCCTCCTGCCCGGTCCCCGGATCCCCGTGTGTAGAGGTGTGTAGAGGTGTGTGTGAGTGGAGTGGTGTGTTGAGGCCCACCTGCCCGGTCCCCGGATCCCCGTGTGTAGAGGTGTGTAGAGGTGTGTGTGAGTGGAGTGGTGTTCTGAGGCCCACCTGCCCGGTCCCCGGATCCCCGTGTGTAGAGGTGTGTAGAGGTGTGTGTGAGTAGAGTGGCCCTCCTGCCCGGTCCCCGGATCCCCGTGTGTAGAGGTGTGTAGAGGTGTGTGTGAGTGGAGTGGTGTGTTGAGGCCCTCCTGCCCGGTCCCTGGATCCCCGTGTGTGCAGGTGTGTGTGCGTGGATTGGCCCTCCTGCCCGGTCCCCAGATCCCCGTGTGTAGAGGTGTGTAGAGGTGTGTGTGAGTGGAGTGGCGTGTTGAGGCCCTCCTGCCCGGTCCCCAGATCCCCGTGTGTAGAGGTGTGTAGAGGTGTGTGTGAGTAGAGTGGCTTACCTGCCCGGTCCCCGGATCCCCGTGTGTAGAGGTGTGTAGAGGTGTGTGTGAGTGGAGTGGTGTGTTGAGGCCCTCCTGCCCGGTCCCCGGATCCCCGTGTGTAGAGGTGTGTAGAGATGTGTGTGAGTGGAGTGGCGTGTTGAGGCCCACCTGCCCGGTCCGCGGATCCCCGTGTGTAGAGGTGTGTAGAGGTGTGTGTGAGTAGAGTGGCCCACCTGCCCGGTCCCCGGATCCCCGTGTGTAGAGGTGTGTAGAGGTGTGTGTGAGTGGAGTGGCGTGTTGAGGCCCTCCTGCCCGGTCCCCGGATCCCCGTGTGTGCAGGTGTGTAGAGGTGTGTGTGAGTAGAGTGGCCCACCTGCCCGGTCCCCAGATCCCCGTGTGTAGAGGTGTGTAGAGGTGTGTGTGAGTAGAGTGGCCCACCTGCCCGGTCCCCAGATCCCCGTGTGTAGAGGTGTGTGGAGGTGTGTGTGAGTAGAGTGGCGTGTTGAGGCCCACCTGCCCGGTCCCCGGATCCCCGTGTGTAGAGGTGTGTAGAGGTGTGTGTGAGTAGAGTGGCGTGTTGAGGCCCTCCTGCCCGGTCCCCGGATCCCCGTGTGTAGAGGTGTGTAGAGGTGTGTGTGAGTGGAGTGGCGTGTTGAGGCCCTCCTGCCCGGTCCCCGGATCCCCGTGTGTGCAGGTGTGTATGTGTGTGAGTAGAGTGGCCCACCTGCCCGGTCCCCGGATCCCCGTGTGTAGAGGTGTGTAGAGGTGTGTGTGAGTAGAGTGGCCCACCTGCCCGGTCCCCAGATCCCCGTGTGTAGAGGTGTGTAGAGGTGTGTGTGAGTAGAGTGGCCCACCTGCCCGGTCCCCGGATCCCCTTGTGTAGAGGTGTGTAGAGGTGTGTGTGAGTGGAGTGGTGTGTTGAGGCCCTCCTGCCTGGTCCCCGGATCCCCGTGTGTAGAGGTGTGTAGAGGTGTGTGTGAGTAGAGTGGCCCACCTGCCCGGTCCCCAGATCCCCGTGTGTAGAGGTGTGTAGAGGTGTGTGTGAGTAGAGTGGCCCACCTGCCCGGTCCCCGGATCCCCGTGTGTAGAGGTGTGTAGAGGTGTGTGTGAGTGGAGTGGTGTGTTGAGGCCCTCCTGCCCGGTCCCCGGATCCCCGTGTGTAGAGGTGTGTAGAGGTGTGTGTGAGTGGAGTGGTGTGTTGAGGCCCTCCTGCCCGGTCCCCGGATCCCCGTGTGTAGAGGTGTGTAGAGGTGTGTGTGAGTGGAGTGGCCCACCTGCCCGGTCCCCGGATCCCCGTGTGTAGAGGTGTGTAGAGGTGTGTGTGTGAGTGGAGTGGTGTGTTGAGGCCCTCCTGCCCGGTCCCCGGATCCCCGTGTGTAGAGGTGTGTAGAGGTGTGTGTGAGTAGAGTGGCCCACCTGCCCGGTCCCCGGATCCCCGTGTGTAGAGGTGTGTAGAGGTGTGTGTGAGTAGAGTGGCCCACCTGCCCGGTCCCCGGATCCCCGTGTGTAGAGGTGTGTAGAGGTGTGTGTGAGTGGAGTGGTGTGCTGAGGCCCTCCTGCCCGGTCCCCGGATCCCCGTGTGTAGAGGTGTGCAGAAGTGTGTGTGAGTGGAGTGGTGTGTTGAGGCCCTCCTGCCCGGTCCCCGGATCCCCGTGTGTGCAGGTGTGTATGTGTGTGAGTGGAATGGCCCACCTGCCCGGCCATCGGATCCCCGTGTGAAGAGGTGTGTAGAGGTGTGTGTGAGTAGAGTGGCCCACCTGCCTGGTCCCCGGATCCCCGTGTGTGCAGGTGTGTATGTGTGTGAGTGGAATGGCCCACCTGCCCGGCCATCGGATCCCCGTGTGTAGAGGTGTGTAGAGGTGTGTGTGAGTGGAGTGGTGTGTTGAGGCCCTCCTGCCCGGTCCCCGGATCCCCGTGTGTAGAGGTGTGTATGTGTGTGAGTAGAGTGGCCCACCTGCCCGGTCCCCGGATCCCCGTGTGTGGAGGTGTGTAGAGGTGTGTGTGAGTGGAGTGGCGTGTTGAGGCCCTCCTGCCCGGTCCCCAGATCCCCGTGTGTGGAGGTGTGTAGAGGTGTGTGTGAGTAGAGTGGCCCACCTGCCCGGTCCCCGGATCCCCGTGTGTAGAGGTGTGTAGAGGTGTGTGTGAGTGGAGTGGTGTGTTGAGGCCCTCCTGCCCGGTCCCCAGATCCCCGTGTGTGGAGGTGTGTAGAGGTGTGTGTGAGTAGAGTGGCGTGTTGAGGCCCTCCTGCCCGGTCCCCGGATCCCCGTGTGTAGAGGTGTGTAGAGGTGTGTGTGAGTGGAATGGCCCACCTGCCCGGTCCCCGGATCCCCGTGTGTAGAGGTGTGTAGAGGTGTGTGTGAGTGGAGTGGTGTGTTGAGGCCCTCCTGCCCGGTCCCCAGATCCCCGTGTGTGGAGGTGTGTAGAGGTGTGTGTGAGTAGAGTGGCGTGTTGAGGCCCTCCTGCCCGGTCCCCGGATCCCCGTGTGTAGAGGTGTGTAGAGGTGTGTGTGAGTAGAGTGTCCCACCTGCCCGGTCCCCGGATCCCCGTGTGTAGAGGTGTGTAGAGGTGTGTGTGAGTGGAGTGGCGTGTTGAGGCCCTCCTGCCCGGTCCCCGGATCCCCGTGTGTAGAGGTGTGTAGAGGTGTGTGTGAGTGGAGTGGCCCTCCTGCCCGGTCCCCGGATCCCCGTGTGTAGAGGTGTGTAGAGGTGTGTGTGAGTGGAGTGGTGTGTTGAGGCCCACCTGCCCGGCCATCGGACCCTGCGTAACTGGTGCGGCGCAGGAAGCGCTCGACAGCGCCGCGTGATCGCATCGAGTAGACCCTCATGGTGCGCTGTCCGGCCGGCTGCGGCCAGTTGTCGCTCTTGACGCTGGCATCCCGGTGCAGAGAGCGCTGGCTGGAGACTGCAGCACGCACAGCACCAGGTCGCAGGATGGGTTACATGGCACATCAGGTTATGTATATAATAAGCCGCAAAGGTCGCTCACTGGACAATGGTCCACGCGGCACGCCAGGCTATGGGCTGGCTGGTCTGTTCGCAATTAGGACCTGAGGGGTTGCATTGAGAAACGAGTTGGTTTACGTGCCAGTTTTTAACTCGTTTAAATATTGATGATAGCCTGAAAATGTCAAGTTAGGAATGACTTGGCCCGCTCTTGAGTCCTTTCGATATTTAATTTGACGATCAGAACTCTACGAAATACCTTTGGACGACTTGGGTCCCTCGGACACGGATCCTGTCCACAAACGGGACCGGAAGTCGCTGTGAAGGTCAACCACGACCGACTTCCGGTGGTCGAAATCTCCTGAAATATCGTGAGATCAGTCAGGGCCATTTGTGGAATTTCTCAGACCATGAGACATTGAATTAAAATATGCATAGACATACTTGACAGTTGGCACACTTCAGAGATGTTGCACACATTGCATAGTAACTACATGCCTGTGTGTGTGTGTGTGTGTGTGTGACTGCGTTATCGTATGATTGTGATACCTCATATATTGTGAAGCTCCTCACGCAGCGCACATGAGCCGGCTGACCGACCTGTCTTCGAGTTGGCGATCTCCTCCTTGACCAGCTTCATCTCGTGCGCCAGCTCCATGAGCACCGAGCCCTTGGACTTGATCCTGGGCATTTCCTCCTGGTTCCCGGCCAGCTTCTCCCGGATCAGCTGCTTAAAGTGCACCTCGTCCGCGAAGTCGTACGTCGGCGACTCAGCTGGTGGGCAAATGAAGCTCAGGACCACGTCCTACAGCATCGCCCTTACGGCGTTCCAAAATGGCGCTCATAATGAAGCTAAAATATGGTACTCGCAGACCGAATGTTTTATGTGATTGAATTCGAGCACACCTGACAATGGTCCCAAATCTGCATTGGTTAGAACAAACGTTCTCTCACTTGCTGTTCGATGAAGGGCAGCAGCAGGACGAACACGGGCGTGGGGTAGGTGACGACAAAGTCGAGGAAGTCCCAGAGCGCCAGGCCGCCACAGCCCTGCTGGCCCAGCTCCTGCACAGTGCGAGCCACGCGATGCCAGTCCATCGACAGGTTCTTCTCGAAACAGATCAGCAGGATCTTCAGGCCTGGCGGTCGAAACGTGTCCAGGCATTAGTATCGGGAGGCTGATCCAGCAGGAATTGATGCAAAGCGAATCTCTGCTGGCACTTTTGCAGCATGATGCTTAAAAGTGCTTGGAGTATGGCTGAAGACATTGGAACGCCATTTGTCAGACGTTTGAGATGGTCACTAAAGGCTGCAGGGAACTTCAAGCCATAAGTGCGTTTGTAGCTGACACCCCCGGGCCCCGGCGATCAGTTTCTCCCAGGATCAGTGTGACCCCGGCTATCAGTTTCCCCCAGCGATCAGTATGTCCCCGGCGATCAGTATGTCCCCAGCGATCAGTGTGTCCCCGGCGATCAGTATGTCCCCAGCGATCAGTGTGTCCCCAGCGATCAGTGTGTCCCCAGCGATCAGTGCGTCCCCAGCGATCAGTGTGTCCCCAGCGATCAGTGTGTCCCCAGCGATCAGTGTGTCCCCCAGCGATCAGTGTGTCCCCCGCGATCAGTGCATCTGTAGTTGGCAGACGTACCGAGGAACGCCACTGAGTAGATGGACGGCCGGACGGTGGTGTGTCCTCTCGTCTCGCTGGTGGAGAACATGCCGGCATCTGTCTTGTTAGTGACGCTGCCGCCGACGGCGCCGCCAGCCACTCCGGAGGAGCACAGCTTGGTGGACGCCGGCGGCTGTAGCGCGTGCAGCATCACCGTCAGCGCGAAACTGATGTCCGCCTGACGCATCTTGGGCACGTCTGATGCGAGAAAGAAACCGTCAGCGCGAAACTGATCACCGTCAGCGCGAAACTGATCACCGTCAGCGCGAAACTGATCACCGTTAGCGCGAAACTGATCACCGTTAGCGCGAAACTGATCACCGTTAGCGCGAAACTGATCACCGTCAGCGCGAAACTGATCACCGTCAGCGCGAAACTGATCACCGTCAGCGCGAAACTGATCACCGTTAGCGCGAAACTGATCACCGTTAGCGCGAAACTGATCACCGTCAGCGCGAAACTGATCACCGTTAGCGCGAAACTGATCACCGTTAGCGCGAAACTGATCACCGTCATCGCGAAACTGATCACCGTCAGCGCGAAACTGATCACCGTTAGCGCGAAACTGATCACCGTCAGCGCGAAACTGATCACCGTCAGCGCGAAACTGATCACCGTTAGCGCGAAACTGATCACCGTTAGCGCGAAACTGATCACCATCAGCGCGAAACTGATCACCGTCAGCGCGAAACTGATCACTGTCAGCGCGAAACTGATCACCGTCAGCGTGAAACTGATGTCCGACTGACGCATCTTGGGCACATCTGATGCGAGAGAGAAACGGTTTCAGAATGGCGTGACAAGAATTTCGAGCGGCATCAGTGGGCGATGAAGTAATGTGGATGGCAAGGGAAAGGAAATGCGGGATGAGTTTCTTCCATATTGAAATGTCAAGGGATTGGTGTTCTCACCGGTGCGTCCGCAGCCGACGCGCAGACACAGCGGCAGCAGCAGGTTCATCAGCATGTGCTCAGTCCTCTCTGCGCTGGGGAACACGGAGCTTCCACCACAGACCTGCTCCAAAGAGTGGGCCTCCTGCGAGACGCAGTTTGCACACGGTCACAGGGCGAACAAACACGGAGACAATCACGAAAAGATGCCGTCGTCCCGGACACGGTTGTGTTGATGTGGATCACCTCCGCCACTACCTACAGTGAGGGGTGCTGGGACGACAGGATGGCAGATGTCTTCGCAGTGCTGTAGAGGGATAGTGTGTTATATTGGCGCACCTGAACGTGTCATCTGCAGCTCAATGGTGGGGTACTCAAGACTCCGATTTTCGAACCGGCGACTCAACACCGATTTCGTGAGGAAGCTTACATCGAGTGCTGAGTGTTTACTGGGCTGCCGGGTTCAGAACTGTTTTGCTGGGCTGAACAGGCGGCCGGAAACCAAGCAATAGCCAGTCGAGGACTATTCGGCCATATGGCCTGTGTTCGGCATGTGATACTGAATGCGCGTTTGCCACGGTGCTGAGGGGCGTGTCTTGTGACTTGTCTGTAGTCTGCACATACTAAGGCACGCCGCACAAATATGCATTTGCTAGCTGTCGAGATATGTCACTAAAAGAGTTCAAGCAATTGTGAATAGCCTCACACTATCTACAGTATTGTGTTTGTATGTAAAACTAGCACTGACCTTTGAATGATCACCCGTTTAAATATAAATACTATAGTCCAGTTGGAAAATACGCAGCACAGTGTTTTATCGACGCACTAGGACTATTACAGCAGCAGCTGCTAGCAATGCACTATTTCCCAGAACATCAGTTACTCAGCTGTAAGGGACATCAGCTGCAAGACATCAGTTACTAGCGGGCCACGCGCAGTCTGCCCCTACTATACCAATAAAGCAGAGACAAGCGCCCTCACTACTGCCTGCAGAACGTCTCACACATGCACCAGTGGGCACGAAATGAGCGCATTGCACACAAACGCTCTGAACAACACTCGGTGCCTTTGAAAACGGTAGCAGAACAAACGTTGCTAAGGTGACTCTTAATGCTTTTCAGTCAAATGCATGTTATTAGTTACGCGAGGATTCTGGATTTCTGAAGATTTACCGCGCAAGATTTTGTTTAGACCCAGACATGTCCAGCCAGGAAAATAAGACGTATGTAGTTAAATAAACGTTTAAAGCGCTTTAAAATACATAAATCACTAACTGTTGTGACTGTGCCTCCAATAATGAATGGAACTTCACCGTACAATGACAAACTGCTACATCCGCTATTATATCCTGGCAGGACATGCCTTAGATTAATCTATATTCTATGGACTAATGTGCACTTTTTCTGACTTCGAAATTCAGACTAGTTTAATCGTCTCACCAATGATATGTGCTCAAACATCTGAAACACCAGATCACTTCTGTTATTGTTTGTCAGTACATGAAGAGAAGTCCCCGCGAGCAGCGACTTACAAAGCAACAGCTCTCTTCAACGCAGGAGCACAAGCAAAGGCTGAAAAACTCGCCGACCAAGCCAAACAACTAGACAAGTTACACCGGCTCAACTCTGACAGTAGTGGTGTTAAGCTCAGAACCAATAACCAGCACACAGCCCTATAGAGCCAAACAGCGCAGCTCGTGGTGCCAGTCCTCTACTCCACACTCGCCTGCCAGGCATAGGTGAAAAGATGGACGAAAACTTGTTACACGATTGTGGAAAATCTTAAATTCATATTGTGGAAAACAGCAGCAGGGCATGCATTCCCCGAACCTTCTGATACCTTCTCCCCGAACCCGCTGGTCCACAGGACTTTCTGATCAGCATGAACACTGTCTTTGCGTCGTTTTCTGCAACACCGAAAACCTTCGGACCCATGGTTGTCGGATGGTTATCGGAGAGCTTCCAATAGACAAATCAAAACTTATGCGTTCATTTCCACAACAAGAACTCAACATTTCCAGTAACCGTGTAGCAGGTTCTCGTCGCTGTTTCCACCTGAGCGTCGCCTGGATGTCACCCCGACTCACCCCCTGTGCCAACATCTGCATAGCGATCAGGCGGACCACGGTGGAGGCGAAGTGCTGCGGCGGCGGGTAGTGGACGGCGGCGGCGGCGTCGGCGGCCGCGCCGTCGGTCGTCGCTGTCGCGCCGCTCTCGCCGACCACCAGCGCCTGGCAGACGAGGATGAGCGCCTTGAGCGGCGGCAGGTGCGCGATGTACGGATACTTGCAGAGCGTGGTGTAGACTCCCTTGAGCAGGTTGGCGGCTGCCACCCAGTCTGTGTGGCGCTGCGGAGGGTAGAGACCCCAGGGGTAGAGGCCGCCAGGGGACGGGGAGTTAGACGAGAAGCCGCCAGGGGACGGGGTGTTATGGTCGCTGCAGAGCGGCAACACCAGCCACCGGTTTATTCCGGTAACTGCTGCACTCGGCGAGGTGTTATGGTCGCTGCAGAGCGGCAACACCAGCCACCGGTTTATTCCGGTAACTGCTGGACTCGACGAGGAGTTATGGTCGCTGCATAGCGGCAACACCAGCCACCGGTTTATTCCGGTAACTGCTGGACTCGGATAGGAAGCGCCCGAAGCGGCCAAAGTAACTAGAGCTTTTGGGAAATAGAAACGTGAAGGTGAACCAGAGTGATGGTATTATAAAGGTACCTAATATAAATTATAGCATTCGATGTCCATTCACAAAGCAAGCAATTTGCACGATGTTGCTCTACTTGCTGTTTGTTTCTGATAAAATGATTAGTGAATGCACGCGTTTAAACCAAATGTGTTCAATAGATGATGTATCCAATTCTACATACCCTGATGAAGCTCTTCTTGAGTATCTTCGTGAAGACCTTTTCGAGCCGGCGCATGATAATGATGAGGGTCGGCTTGAGCGCCTCTTGTGACCAGTCCGGGTAGGTGAGGATCTGGTTCATGTACTTCACCAGACCCCGGCAGGACATGGTCTCCGGGTCGTAAGGCGCCACCTTCAGAAGGCTGTGAGCGATCTCAGCCAGTCGCTGTCGGCGGAAACAAACACGGTGTCAGAAACGACATGGCTGTAAAACATAGCGGCATGACCACGTCTTAGTTTCATTTATTCGATCCCTATATATCCCTGGTGCTAACAGGAGTTAGAATATGTGTTCGTATTTGTGAATATGCTTGCACGCCGGAGTAGTCCTACGCTTATCCGCCACTGGCGAATCTAGGGTCCGAGAATGGGGGTGGGGGGGGGGGGGGGCTAAAATTCGCTCCGCTTCAGCAGAGAAAAGTTGTTCACCGGGGGGGGGTGGGGGGGGGGGGGGAGGGGTGGAGTTTGGTCGTCAGCGCGAAACATCGTTGAGCCGGGGAAGGGTGGTGGTGTCGGGTTCTCAAAGCGAAAGTCATTGACGGGGGGGGGGGGATTTTTTTCTTCTTCCTAGTTATCACTTCTTACAGCCAATGCAGGAACACGCGGGCGGGGTACATCCTTGTATTGAATGCCCGTCATGCTCTTGTGGGGGTTTGCCCTAATGCCCCCGACTCCTCTGGATCCGTCAGTGGAAAAACCAGAGAAACCCAATTTTACCTCTTCTGTCGCTTTCAAACATGTTTGTATCTGAGTTCATGCTGAATCTGATCTTGACTAGTTGGAAAGGCTAAAAATTGGAGACCTCTACTCATAGGCACCCATAAAATGCACCGGGATTCCGGTATAGGTAACTAAGCATGGTGCAAAATGGGTGTCAGATTTAAAATTGGTACCTGAAATTACTTTAGTCTGGATATGACCCGAGTTCAAAGTAGCCATCTCAAGCTATAGTATATTGAAATGACCGTGGACAATGAAAAATATTAACTTTACCTACACATTCACAAAGTGTGAATTTCATTTGGCCACATGTTTACAGGGAAAAGGAAAACAACGATACCCAAGAGTCCCAGTCACAATCCTCAAATACTTTCGAAATGCGTTCCACGCAAGCTATTCAGCGCTATAAACTTTTGGCGCCAAAACGCGACGTTTTTTAACTTACGTTGGTTGTAGCAATCGCTCCAGATCGAAAATAGCGCCAGACGCGCCACGCATATTTGAATGTCGAATACAAAGTCAAGGCCAGTGGCGGCCCGAAACTTAGAGACAGTGGCGTACCGAGTATCAACTATCAGGTCATGCAGGTCATGACCTAGTCCTTTGGACCCGAGGCGCCCATGCAAAGCTGGCGCCCCTCCGATCAGTCTCGACGCTCCTCTGGCCAGTGACGGCGCCACTCCGGCCAGTGAGGACGCTCCCCCGACCAGTGACGGCACTCTTGCGGCCAGTGACGGCGTCCCCGGCCAGGGATGTCCCCTCAGGGGACGTCCCCTGCCATAGACGGCGCTTATCCGGCCCGTGACCACGCCCCCTGCGGCCAGTGACCACGCCCCTCCGGCGAGTGACGGCGCCTCCTCCGGCTTAGAGACGGGCCCCTCCGGCGAGTGACGGCGCCCCTCGACTAGTGACTCTCCTTCCGCACGGTGCGGAAGTACTCCCCCCCCCCCCCCTCCTGCAAAATGTCGCCAATATTGGTGGCGGCCCTGTCCGATCGGGTGGCACCCTTCAAGGTGGCACCTGGTCTTTTGTGAATTTCTGCGTACGCCACTGCTTAGGGAGCCATAAGTCAGGTCAACGTTCAAGATATTGCTTTAACATTTGGTTTGCGCATCATCCATACTTGGTTCTCCAATATATATTCTGGCCTTTTCATATGATTTGATGTTTTATATGATTTTATGAAGAAGAAAAAAATTGGAGAAAAAATCCACAAAATGAAAATTTCCAAACATGTTGAAAAATCGGAATATATATTTTAGAATGAAGTATAGACAATACCCAAACCAAATTTCAAAGCAATATCTTTAGTTTTTGGCTGACTTATGGCTACTTAAGCATGATGGGTCTGGATTTTGTATTCGACATTTCCAAATATGCTTGCGCCACTTTCCCTCCTGCTACCAAAATGATACGAAATAGAGGAAACACGAACGAGGAAAGAAATAACGATTTGTTTTGGTCGCAAAAGGTTA
>JAXIVJ010003922.1:62500-85000 GCA_036785665.1 Chirona hameri | reverse complement strand
GCATGTGCCTAGAGTTAAGTAGGCTTTACGCTATTGCGAACTTCGTTGCATCTGATTTGGAAAAGGTTGTAGAATTTTGGTTCATTTATTTTTGTCAAGCTTTAACCAAATCAACGATGCGCTTTCTTCCGAACCGTTGTGCTGTAACTGGCTGTAACACTTTCTGCTATGAATGTAGCTGTCCCTGTGACGGTGCTGTAACTGGCTGTAACGCTTTCTGCTATGGATGTAGCTGTCCCTGTGACGGTGATGTAACTGGCTGTAACACTTTCTGCTATGAATGTAGCTGTCCCTGTGACGGTGCTGTAACTGGCTGTAACACTTTCTGCTATGGATGTAGCTGTCCCTGTGACGGTGCTGTAACTGGCTGTAACACTTTCTGCTATGGATGTATCTGTCTCTGTGACGGTGCTGTAACTGGCTGTAACACTTTCTGCTATGGATGTAGCTGTCCCTGTGACGGTGTTGTAACTGGCTGTAACGCTTTCTGCTATGGATGTAGCTGTCCCTGTGACGGTGCTGTAACTGGCTGTAACACCTTCTGCTATGGATGTAGCTGTCCCTGTGACGGTGCTGTAACTGGCTGTAACGCTTTCTGCTATGGATGTAACTGTCCCTGTGACGGTGCTGTAACTGGCTGTAACACCTTCTGCTATGGATGTAGCTGTCCCTGTGACGGTGTTGTAACTGGCTGTAACACTTCTGCTATGGATGTAGCTGTCCCTGTGACGGTGTTGTAACTGGCTGTAACACTTTCTGCTATGGATGTATCTGTCCCTGTGACACGTTACATCCCGGATACTACTCTTCCCGGACTGACGGTAACATCATGTAATATCCCGGATGTCAAAGTAATTGATGGCTGAAATCTGGAGATGGCTGGTTTTTCCGAGCTGTATACTTAGGAGGCACCGCCAGATCGACAGATTAAGTTTGCGACCGGAATATTGAAACTGCAGCGTTAGCCTGTTTAAATCAATCAGTGGCCAGTTCACGTACGAGGCTGATGATCATGCTGACCGGGCGTTAATTATCTCACCAAAACCCGCCCCCGTGCGTTACCTATCATATCAGATCGCGATCTCAGTTAATTATCTCACCAAAACCCGCCCCCGTGCGTTACCTATCATATCAGATCGCGTTAATTATCTCACCAAAACCCGCCCCCGTGCGTTACCTATCATATCAGATCGCGTGAATTATCTCACCAAAACCCGCCCCCGTGCGTTACCTATCATATCAGATCGCGTTAATTATCTCACCAAAACCCGCCCCCGTGCGTTACCTATCATATGAGATCGCGTTAATTACCTCACCAAAACCCGCCCCCGTGCGTTACCTATCATATCAGATCGCGTTAATTATCTCACCAAAACCCGCCCCCGTGCGTTACCTATCATATCAGATCGCGTTAATTATCTCATCAAAACCCGCCCCCGTGCGTTACCTATCATATCAGATCGCGTTAATTATCTCACCAAAACTCGCCCCCGTGCGTTACCTATCATATCGGATCGCGTTAATTATCTCACCAAAACCCGCCCCCGTGCGTTACCTATCATATCAGATCGCGTTAATTATCTCACCAAAACTCGCCCCCGTGCGTTACCTATCATATCGGATCGCGTTAATTATCTCACCAAAACCCGCCCCCGTGCGTTACCTATCATATCAGATCGCGTTAATTATCTCACCAAAACCCGCCCCCGTGCGTTACCTATCATATCAGATCGCGTTAATTATCTCACCAAAACCCGCCCCCGTGCGTTACCTATCATATCAGATCGCGTTAATTATCTCACCAAAACTCGGCCCGTGCGTTACCTATCATATCAGATCGCGTTAATTATCTCACCAAAACTCGCCCCCGTGCGTTACCTATCATATCAGATCGCGTTAATTATCTCACCAAAACTCGCCCCCGTGCGTTACCTATCATATCAGATCGCGTTAATTATCTCACCAAAACCCGCCCCCGTGCGTTATCTATCATATCAGATCGCGTTAATTATCTCACCAAAACCCGCCCCCGTGCGTTACCTATCATATCAGATCGCGTTAATTATCTCATCAAAACCCGGCCCCGTGCGTTACCTATCATATCAGATCGCGTTAATTATCTCACCAAAACCCGCCCCGTGCGTTACCTATCATATCAGATCGCGTTAATTATCTCACCAAAACCCGCCCCGTGCGTTACCTATCATATGAGATCGCGTTAATTATCTCACCAAAACCCGCCCCCGTGCGTTGCCTATCATATCGGATCGCGTTAATTATCTCACCAAAACCCGCCCCCGTGCGTTACCTATCATATCAGATCGATACTTGTTAAATAGTTATCATTGAAAGAAAAAGGAGTTCGGTAAGTTTGCGAACCGCAGATTATGCTCCGGTCTCGGAGGTCCGTCCTCTTCTGTCTGACAGAGTCTCGGAGGTCCGTCTCCTCCTGTCTGACAGAGTCTCGGAGGTCCGTCTCCTCCTGTCTGACAGAGTCTCGGAGGTCCGTCTCCTCCTGTCTGACAGAGTCTCGGAGGTCCGTCTCCTCCTGTCTGACAGAGTCTCGGAGGTCCGTCTCCTCCTGTCTGACAGTCTCGGAGGTCCATCCCCTCCTGTCTGACAGAGTCTCGGAGGTCCGTCTCCTCCTGTCTGACAGAGTCTCGGAGGTCCGTCTCCTCCTGTCTGACAGAGTCTCGGAGGTCCGTCTCCTCCTGTCTGACAGAGTCTCGGAGGTCCGTCTCCTCCTGTCTGACAGAGTCTCGGAGGTCCGTCTCCTCCTGTCTGACAGAGTCTCGGAGGTCCGTTTCCTCCTGTCTGACAGAGTCTCGGAGGTCCGTCTCCTCCTGTCTGACAGAGTCTCGGAGGTCCGTCTCCTCCTGTCTGACAGAGTCTCGGAGGTCCGTCTCCTCCTGTCTGACAGAGTCTCGGAGGTCCGTCTCCTCCTGGTCCGTCTCCTCCTGTCTGACAGAGTCTCGGAGGTCCGTCTCCTTCTGTCTGACAGAGTCTCGGAGGTCCGTCTCCTGTCTGACAGAGTCTCGGAGGTCCGTCTCCTCCTGTCTGACAGTCTCGGAGGTCCGTCTCCTCATGTCTGACAGAGTCTCGGAGGTCCGTCTCCTCCTGTCTGACAGAGTCTCGGAGGTCCGTCTCCTCCTGGTCCGTCTCCTCCTGGTCCGTCTCCTCCTGGTCCGTCTCCTCCTGTCTGACAGAGTCTCGGAGGTCCGTCTCCCCCTGTCTGACAGAGTCTCGGAGGTCCGTCTCCTCCTGTCTGACAGAGTCTCGGAGGTCCGTCTCCTCCTGTCTGACAGAGTCTCGGAGGTCCGTCTCCTCCTGTCTGACAGAGTCTCGGAGGTCCGTCTCCTCCTGGTCCGTCTCCTCCTGGTCCGTCTCCTCCTGGTCCGTCTCCTCCTGTCTGACAGAGTCTCGGAGGTCCGTCTCCCCCTGTCTGACAGAGTCTCGGAGGTCCGTCTCCTCCTGTCTGACAGAGTCTCGGAGGTCCGTCTCCTCCTGTCTGACAGAGTCTCGGAGGTCCGTCTCCTCCTGGTCCGTCTCCTCCTGTCTGACAGAGTCTCGGAGGTCCGTCTCCTCCTGTCTGACAGAGTCTCGGAGGTCCGTCTCCTCCTGTCTGACAGAGTCTCGGAGGTCCGTCTCCTCCTGTCTGACAGAGTCTCGGAGGTCCGTCTCCTCCTGTCTGACAGAGTCTCGGAGGTCCGTCTCCTCCTGGTCCGTCTCCTCCTGTCTGGCAGAGTCTCGGAGGTCCGTATCCTTCTGTCTGACAGAGTCTCGGAGGTCCGTCTCCTCCTGTCTGACAGAGTCTCGGAGGTCCGTCCCCTGCTGTCTGACGGAGTCCCGAGAAAACCAGTCGCTGACCATCGCCAGTGTCCCCTGCCTAGCACAGGCGTGTTGGGTTTGTTGACACTTCAGGACAGAGCCATTTGACAGCGGTCTCAGGGCAGGGCCATTTGACAGCGGTCTCAGGGCAGAGCCATTTGACAGGGGTCTCGGGGCGGAGCCATTTGACAGCGGTCTCAGGGCAGAGCCATTTGACAGGGGTCTCAGGGCAGAGCCATTTGACAGCGGTCTCAGGGCAGAGCCATTTGACAGGGGTCTCGGGGCAGAGCCATTTGACAGCGGTCTCAGGGCAGAGCCATTTGGCAGCGGTCTCAGGGCAGAGCCATTTGACAGCGGTCTCAGGGCAGAGCCATTTGACAGGGGTCTCGGGGCAGAGCCATTTGACAGCGGTCTCAGGGCAGAGCCATTTGACAGGGGTCTCAGGGCAGAGCCATTTGACAGCGGTCTCAGGGCAGAGCCATTTGACAGGGGTCTCGGGGCAGAGCCATTTGACAGCGGTCTCAGGGCAGAGCCATTTGGCAGCGGTCTCAGGGCAGAGCCATTTGACAGCGGTCTCAGGGCAGAGCCATTTGACAGGGGTATCGGGGCAGAGCCATTTGACAGCGGTCTCAGGGCAGAGCCATTTGGCAGCGGTCTCAGGGCAGAGCCATTTGACAGGGGTCTCGGGGCAGAGCCATTTGACAGCGGTCTCAGGGCAGAGCCATTTGGCAGCGGTCTCAGGGCAGAGCCATTTGACAGGGGTCTCGGGGCAGAGCCATTTGACAGCGGTCTCAGGGCAGAGCCATTTGACAGCGGTCTCAGGGCAGAGCCATTTGACAGCGGTCTCAGGGCAGAGCCATTTGACAGGGGTCTCGGGGCAGAGCCATTTGACAGCGGTCTCAGGGCAGAGCCATTTGACAGGGGTCTCGGGGCAGAGCCATTTGACAGCGGTCTCAGGGCAGAGCCATTTGGCAGCGGTCTCAGGGCAGAGCCATTTGACAGGGGTCTCGGGGCAGAGCCATTTGACAGCGGTCTCAGGGCAGAGCCATTTGATAGCGGTCTCAGGGCAGAGCCATTTGACAGTGGTCTCAGGGCAGAGACATTTGACAGCGGTCTCAGGGCAGAGCCATTTGACAGGGGTCTCGGGGCAGAGCCATTTGATAGCGGTCTCAGGGCAGAGCCATTTGGCAGCGGTCTCAGGGCAGAGCCATTTGACAGGGGTCTCGGGGCAGAGCCATTTGACAGCGGTCTCAGGGCAGAGCCATTTGGCAGCGGTCTCAGGGCAGAGCCATTTGACAGGGGTCTCGGGGCAGAGCCATTTGACAGCGGTCTCAGGGCAGAGCCATTTGGCAGCGGTCTCAGGGCAGAGCCATTTGACAGCGGTCTCAGGGCAGAGCCATTTGACAGCGGTCTCAGGGCAGAGCCATTTGACAGGGGTCTCAGGGCAGAGCCATTTGACAGCGTTGACAGCGGTCTCAGGACAGAGCCATTTGACAGCGGTCGCAGGGCAGAGCCATTTGACAGCGGTCTCAGGACAGAGCCATTTGACAGCGGTCTCAGGGCAGAGCCATTTGACAGGGGTCTCAGGGCAGAGCCATTTGACAGCGGTCTCAGGGCAGAGCCATTTGACAGCGGTCTCAGGGCAGAGCTATTTGACAGGGGTCTCGGGGCAGAGCCATTTGACAGCGTTGACAGCGGTCTCAGGACAGAGCCATTTGACAGCGGTCTCAGGGCAGAGCCATTTGACAGGGGTCTCAGGGCAGAGCCATTTGACAGCGGTCTCAGGGCAGAGCCATTTGACAGCGGTCTCAGGGCAGAGCCATTTGACAGGGGTCTCAGGGCAGAGCCATTTGACAGCGGTCTCAGGGCAGAGCCATTTGACAGGGGTCTCAGACTCTCAGGGCAGAGCCATTTGACAGCGGTCTCAGGGCAGAGCCATTTGACAGCGGTCTCAGGGCAGAGCTATTTGACAGGGGTCTCAGGGCAGAGCCATTTGACAGCGGTCTCGGTGGCCGGCCGTCCCGGTCAGAAGACACTGCCTGGGAAAATCCGGCCCGCCTGAGGCCCAGCCGGGCCCGGACCCGGTGCCACCCGGTGCCAGCGTATCAGTCGGATGACCGGCGGCATTTCGGCCATGGATCGCTAACCTCGGATGCAGATTATCGGCAAATTTGCCGAGGGTCGGCAGACGTCGGTACACTGCAGAAAGTCCTGCTGATGCTAATTCGAAAGAAACCGTTGAACATGTCTAATGGTGTGGCCGACAGCCTTTGGGTCCAGCTGGGGTCACATATGCCTCCCTCCCTCCATTGCCTTTCAAAACTGTTTGTGTTGGTCAAAGCCTAGATTAGAGGTTCTTCATGTCTAGTTGTTATATAAAGAGCGTTTATAGACCGATTCCTTTCTGTATTGTGTCTATTCAGACTAGTGTTGGTGGAAGTTAGGGCTGCTCCATTGGTTGCATTAGAGGTTCTTCATGTCTAGTTGTTATATAAAGAGCGTTTATAGACCATTTCCTTTCTGTATTGTGTCTATTCAGACTAGTGTTGGTGGAAGTTAGGGCTGCTCCATTGGTTGCATTAGAGGTTCTTCATGTCTAGTTGTTATATAAAGAGCGTTTATAGACCAATTCCTTTCTGTATTGTGTCTATTCAGACTAGTGTTGGTGGAAGTTAGGGCTGCTCCATTGGTTGCATTAGAGGTTCTTCATGTCTAGTTGTTATATAAAGAGCGTTTATAGACCAATTCCTTTCTGTATTGTGTCTATTCAGACTAGTGTTGGTGGAAGTTAGGGCTGCTCCATTGGTTGCATTAGAGGTTCTTCATGTCTAGTTGTTATATAAAGAGCGTTTATAGACCAATTCCTTTCTGTATTGTGTCTATTCAGACTAGTGTTGGTGGAAGTTAGGGCTGCTCCATTGGTTGCATTAGAGGTTCTTCATGTCTAGTTGTTATATAAAGAGCGTTTATAGACCGATTCCTTTCTGTATTGTGTCTATTCAGACTAGTGTTGGTGGAAGTTAGGGCTGCTCCATTGGTTGCATTAGAGGTTCTTCATGTCTAGTTGTTATATAAAGAGCGTTTATAGACCAATTCCTTTCTGTATTGTGTCTATTCAGACTAGTGTTGGTGGAAGTTAGGGCTGCTCCATTGGTTGCATTAGAGGTTCTTCATGTCTAGTTGTTATATAAAGAGCGTTTATAGACCAATTCCCTTCTGTATTGTGTCTATTCAGACTAGTGTTGGTGGAAGTTAGGGCTGCTCCATTGGTTGCATTAGAGGTTCTTCATGTCTAGTTGTTATATAAAGAGCGTTTATAGACCAATTCCTTTCTGTATTGTGTCTATTCAGACTAGTGTTGGTGGAAGTTAGGGCTGCTCCATTGGTTGCATTAGAGGTTC
This sequence comes from Chirona hameri, assembly GCA_036785665.1. Classification (NCBI taxonomy): domain Eukaryota; kingdom Metazoa; phylum Arthropoda; class Thecostraca; order Balanomorpha; family Balanidae; genus Chirona; species Chirona hameri. Next base: position 77,771 of record JAXIVJ010003922.1, on the reverse strand, counting down.
TTCATGTCTAGTTGTTATATAAAGAGCGTTTATAGACCAATTCCTTTCTGTATTGTGTCTATTCAGACTAGTGTTGGTGGAAGTTAGGGCTGCTCCATTGGTTGCATTAGAGGTTCTTCATGTCTAGTTGTTATATAAAGAGCGTTTATAGACCAATTCCTTTCTGTATTGTGTCTATTCAGACTAGTGTTGGTGGAAGTTAGGGCTGCTCCATTGGTTGCATTAGAGGTTCTTCATGTCTAGTTGTTATATAAAGAGCGTTTATAGACCAATTCCTTTCTGTATTGTGTCTATTCAGACTAGTGTTGGTGGAAGTTAGGGCTGCTCTATTGGTTGCACTGCCTTGCGAATTATTGAAATGTCCTACAATCCTTCCACGCCAATACGAGTGTAGATTAGTCCTGCTTTGTTTCATCATATGTTTATGCTGGCGAGCTCTATATCGATTTTTCCTATTGAACTCAAACATTTCCTTTGAATATGACCAATGCCTGTTTTTTCTTCTTCTCATTACAAATATGAAGCCTTCTATGCGAGCCTCTCTTGGCCTTGAGATCCTCTATACTGAGTTGAAAAGATGTTCCTTTTCTGTAATGTGTCCCTAAATGGCGAAGTATCAAGATTAATTATAATTTTGGTAATCCTTTTCTGTGCTGTTTTTAACCACCAACAATCCTCACACAGCCTCACACAGCCAGCCTTCTACAGCCTGGTCAGATGAAAAAGGGTCCTGATGCTGTGTCCTATTATTGAGGCTGTGTCCTATTAAGCCCCACTTAGAACACTCAACACCCTTTCTGATTTCAAGACATTGGATAAAATATTTTGCTGGTAACCTGAAAGTGGCCGCCCTATCCAATCCATGATCCCGTGGATTTTGAGCTGCAATCGCAGTATCTTATGTGGAACCTCGTTTTTCGTCAAACGTTTAAACTAAAACCGAGACAAGATTTCAATATGTTTCCTTTTTTCAAATTCATGAAATATCCCGAAACTCTAGAGGATAAGCCAGTTAAGAATGGCCCTTTACTTAACCCGCGCCCCGGTGCGCCTCTGAGACAACTTCGCCCTGGTGGGGGGTCAAAATGACCCCCCCCCCCACTAGCTCGAAAACGAAAAGGGCTAGAAAGACGCGAGAAAAAAACGTTCGAAAGCTCTCGACAAGGACATTCGAAGTTACTTCTGGCATTTTTGCATTTTTGTCTCATATCAATATTGAGGTCACCAGAGGTCATCAAAGATCAAAATAAAACCCCCTCACCAGTGCGAGGCCAACAACACAGCCAACCATATATTCGATTCCGTCCAAAAGCAGAGTTTTTATAAATAGTTAATATCGATTTGGTAGTAGTTCATTGGAGAACATGCAGTACAACAGAATCAATCCAAACGACATACACGCCGGCCGGACGGTGAACTGCTGCCGCTGCTGCTATTGGTGTATACTCAAACTATCGACGGAATCCCAGGAAACAATCCTACACTGCCGTGACATAGCTGTTTTGGTGTTTGGAAAGTAAACTGTTCGGAATGGCATGGCACAGGTGCACATTTAGGGGGGCCGGGCCGGAGACGCGCGAGGTCTGCACATTTAGGGGGCCGGAGGCGGAGGCGGAATGGCATGGAACAGGTGCACATTTAGGGGGCCGGAGGCGCGCGAGGTGCACATTTAGGGGGCCGGGCCGGAGGCGCGCGAGATGTGCATTAGCTGCCAACTGCCAGTGGCATTACTGGACAGCCGACGCAGAACGGTGACCTAATAATGCAATCACCGGGCCGAGTGACAGATGAAGCTCCAGCTGGTAAGCCAGGCAACGCTCTGGGTGGAGAAGTTCGGGATTATCCACATGCCACTCCGTTCCTACTGGAGGATTACTTACCCTCTCTGTAGTGAATACCGTGCAAAGGTTCACATCAGGCTGGGAAAATACAAACAAAAACGAAAGGTTATCAGTACGCTTTCATGTTATGTACTCAAATTTATAGTAATTCGATTAAATTGCATTTTTCATATCTGTTTTATGTATTATTGACACTTTAATGCACCTGAGGTCCTGAGTACTTTCCAAACACCAAAACAGCTATGCCACGGCAGTGTAGGATTGTTTCCTGGGATTCCGTCGATAGTTTGAGTATACACCAATAGCAGCAGCGGCAGCGGTTTCCACCGCCCGGCCGGCGTGTATGTCTCTCGGTGAGCCTTTCCACCGGCCGGCGTGTATGTCTCGGTGAGCCGGCCGGCCGGCGTGTATGTCTCTCGGTGAGCCTTTCCACCGCCCGGTCGGCGTTTATGTCTCTCGGTGAGCCTTTCTACCGCCCGGCCGGCGTGTATGTCTCTCGGTGAGCCGGCCGGCCGGCGTGTATGTCTCTCGGTGAGCCGCCCGGCCGGCGTGTATGTCTCGGTGAGCCTTTCTACCGTCCGGCCGGCGTGTATGTCTCGGTGAGCCGCCCGGCCGGCGTGTATGTCTCTCGGTGAGCCGGCCGGCCGGCGTGTATGTCTCTCGGTGAGCCGGCCGGCCGGCGTGTATGTCTCGGTGAGCCGCCCGGCCGGCGTGTATGTATCTCGGTGAGCCGGCCGGCCGGCGTTTATGTCTCTCGGTGAGCCTTTCCACCGCCCGGCCGGCGTTTATGTCTCTCGGTGAGCCTTTCTACCGCCCGGCCGGCGTGTATGTCTCTCGGTGAGCCGGCCGGCCGGCGTGTATGTCTCGGTGAGCCGCCCGGCCGGCGTGTATGTCTCTCGGTGAGCCGTCCGGCCGGCGTGTATGTCTCTTGGTGAGCCGGCCGGCCGGCGTGTATGTCTCGGTGAGCCGCCCGGCCGGCGTGTATGTCTCTCGGTGAGCCGCCCGGCCGGCGTGTATGTCTCTCGGTGAGCCGCCCGGCCGGCGTGTATGTCTCTCGGTGAGCCGTCCGGCCGGCGTGTATGTCCCTTGGTGAGCCGGCCGGCCGGCGTGTATGTCTCGGTGAGCCGCCCGGCCGGCGTGTATGTCTCTCGGTGAGCCGCCCGGCCGGCGTGTATGTCTCGGTGAGCCGCCCGGCCGGCGTGTATGTCTCTCGGTGAGCTGGCCGGCCGGCGTGTATGTCTCTCGGTGAGCCGGCCGGCCGGCGTGTATGTCTCTCGGTGAGCCGGCCGGCCGGCGTGTATGTCTCTCGGTGAGCCGCCCGGCCGGCGTGTATGTCTCGGTGAGCCGCCCGGCCGGCGTGTATGTCTCGGTGGGCCGCTCGGCCGGCGTGTATGTCTCTCGGTGAGCCGGCCGGCCGGCGTGTATGTCTCTCGGTGAGCTGGCCGGCCGACGTGTATGTCTCTCGGTGAGCCGGCCGGCCGGCGTGTATGTCTCTCGGTGAGCCGGCCGGCCGGCGGCGCAGATCGCTGCCTCCTCTCCCATGCATTGCAGTCCCGTGCGGCCGTGCAGGGCAGCGGCGGCGGGGCGGCGACGGCCCAGTGTGTCGGCCGGGAAGGCCGGGAAGGCCGGCCACCGAACACTGACCTCCGGACGGCCGGCCCAGCTGAGGCCGCCGCCGCGCGTGACGTCACACGGTGTTACTGAACCGGCCGGCGGCCACACGGACTCGGCATTGACCGGCGTGTGGGAGTGCAGCGTCCCGGGAGTGTGGGCACGAGTCGTCTGTCCGGGACGGCCTGATGGCATCTCATGTCACACAAACCGCCCTGATTCGCCTCGTAAGGCCGGCAGGTCATATCCGTCACCACAGCCAGCAGCGTACGGATCTCCTGTCATCCGTCACCACAGCCAGCAGTGTACGGATCTCCTGTCATATCCGTCACCACAGCCAGCAGCGTACGGATCTCATGTCATATCCGTCACCACAGCCAGCAGTGTACGGATCTCCTGTCATATCCGCCACCACAGCGAGCAGTTTACGGATCTCCTGTCATATCCGTCACCACAGCCAGCATCGTACGGATCTCCTGTCATATCCGTCACCACAGCCAGCATCGTACGGATCTCCTGTCATATCCGTCACCACAGCCAGCATCGTACGGATCTCCTGTCATATCCGTCACCACAGCCAGCATCGTACGGATCTCCTGTCATATCCGTCACCACAGCCAGCATCGTACGGATCTCCTGTCATATCCGTCACCACAGCCAGCATCGTACGGATCTCCTGTCATATCCGTCACCACAGCCAGCATCGTACGGATCTCCTGTCATATCCGTCACCACAGCCAACAGTGTACGGATCTCCTGTCATATCCGCCACCACAGCGAGCAGTTTACGGATCTCCTGTCATATCCGTCACCACAGCCAGCATCGTACGGATCTCCTGTCATATCCGTCACCACAGCCAGCATCGTACGGATCTCCTGTCATATCCGTCACCACAGCCAGCATCGTACGGATCTCCTGTCATATCCGTCACCACAGCCAGCATCGTACGGATCTCCTGTCATATCCGTCACCACAGCCAGCATCGTACGGATCTCCTGCCTACTGTGTGTGGTAACCATTAGCTGTGACCGCCATGCGACCATGTGTAGTTAACTCCCCTCAGTCCCGTCACTGCTGACCGCGGCGGCAGATCGCCTCCTGCTGACGGGCTCCCCTCAGTCCCGTCAGCGGTCTCTGCTGACCGCGGCGGCAGATCGCCTCCTGCTGACGGGCTCCCCTCAGTCCCGTCAGCGGTCTCTGCTGACCGCGGCGGCAGATCGGCTCCTGCTGACGGGCTCCCCTCAGTCCCGTCAGCGGTCTCTGCTGACCGCGGCGGCAGATCGGCTCCTGCTGACGGGCTCCCCTCAGTCCCGTCAGCGGTCTCTGCTGACCGCGGCGGCAGATCGGCTCCTGCTGACGGGCTCCCCTCAGTCCCGTCAGCGGTCTCTGGTGACCGCTGCGGCAGATCGGCTCCTGCTGACGGGCTCCCCTCAGTCCCGTCAGCGGTCTCTGCTGACCGCGGCGGCAGATCGCCTCCTGCTGACGGGCTCCCCTCCTCCGGGAAGTAAGTCACGGCGCCTGACCGGCCGGCATCTCGGCGCCAGTGCCGGCCGGGTAACAGTGGCGCCTCCAGGTCCCGCTGATGCCGTCAGGGCGGCGTGCCGACACTGCAGCGGCGCCTGGCTCCGCCGCTGACGTCACGGCAGCGCCGGGCGCTGATTGGCCACGGCGGCGGCCGTAAACAGCGCTGACCGTGAGCCGTGAGGTGGACGCGGCCGCCGCGTCGAACTTGATCGGAATCGAGTGGCAAGGTCACGCAGCGGTCCGAGGACGGCGTACGGTGTGTGTGGGTCGCCGCGCCGGCCCCGGCGCACTGACCCCGATCAGCCGGCACCGCGGCCCGGCACAGAGACGGCGCGGCACGAGCCACGAGTGCACCGAAAGGGTGTCAGCCGAGCGGGGGATGCCTGGGTGCTGCAGAGACGGCGCCGGTCACGTCACTGTCAGGTCCGGCCACGACAGTCAACAGTGTGGTGTCCGATCCTCTGGTCTGCCGAGGGCGGCAGCACCTTGAGTCTGTCCAGGATGACAGGACATCAGGTCTGTCCAGGATGACAGGACATCAGGTCTGTCCAGGATGACAGGACATCAGGTCTGTCCAGGGTGACAGGACCCCAGGTCTGTCCAGGATGACAGGACATCAGGTCTGTCCAGGATGACAGGACATCAGGTCTGTCCAGGGACATCAGGTCTGTCCAGGATGACAGGACATCGGGTCTGTCCAGGATGACAGGACATCAGGTCTGTCCAGGATGACAGGACATCAGGTCTGTCCAGGGTGACAGGACATCAGGTCTGTCCTGGGACATCAGGTCTGTCCAGGATAACAGGACATCAGGTCTGTCCTGGGACATCAGGTCTGTCCAGGATGACAGGACATCAGGCCTGTCCAGGATGACAGGACATCAGGTCTGTCCAGGGTGACAGGACATCAGTCTGTCCTGGGACATCAGGTTTGTCCAGGATGACAGGACATCAGGTCTGTCCAGGGTGACAGGACGTCAGGTCTGTCCAGGATGACAGGACATCAGGTCTGTCCAGGATGACAGGACATCAGGTCTGTCCTGGATGACAGGACATCAGGTCTGTCCAGGATGACAGGACATCAGGTCTGTCCAGGATGACAGGACATCAGGTCTGTCCAGGATGACAGGGTATCAGGTCTGTCCAGGATGACAGGACATCAGGTCTGTCCAGGATGACAGGACATCAGGTCTGTCCAGCATGACAGGACATCAGCTCTGCCCAGGATGACAGGACATCAGGTCTGTCCAGGATGACAGGGTATCAGGTCTGTCCAGGATGACAGGACATCAGGTCTGTCCAGGATGACAGGACATCAGGTCTGTCCAGGATGACAGGACATCAGGTCTGTCCAGGATGACAGGACATCAGGTCTGTCCAGGATGACAGGGTATCAGGTCTGTCCAGGATGACAGGACATCAGGTCTGTCCAGGATGACAGGACATCAGGTCTGTCCTGGGACATCAGGTCTGTACAGGATGGCAGGACATCAGGTCTGTCCAGGATGACAGGACATCAGGTCTGTCCAGGGTGACAGGACATCAGGTCTGTCCAGGGTGACAAGACATCAGGTCTGTCCTGGGACATCAGGTCTGTCCAGGATGACAGGACATCAGGTCTGTCCAGGATGACAGGACATCAGGTCTGTCCAGGGTGACAGGACATCAGGTCTGTCCAGGGTGACAGGACATCAGGTCTGTCCTGGGTCATCAGGTCTGTCCAGGATGACAGGACATCAGGTCTGTCCAGGATGACAGGCCATCAGGTCTGTCCAGGATGACAGGACATCAGGTCTGTCCAGGATGACAGGACATCAGGTCTCTCCAGGGTGACAGGACATCAGGTCTGTCCTGGGACATCAGGTCTGTCCAGGATGACAGGCCATCAGGTCTGTCCTGGGACATCAGGTCTGTCCTGGGACATCAGGTTTGTCCAGGATGACAGGACATCAGGTCTGTCCAGGGTGACAGGACATCAGGTATGTCCAGGATGACAGGACATCAGGTCTGTCCTGGGACATCAGGTCTGTTCAGGGTGACAGGACATCAGGTATGTCCTGGGACATCAGGTCTGTCCAGGATGACAGGACATCAGGTCTGTCCAGGGTGACAGGACATCAGGTCTGTCCTGGGACGTCAGGTCTGTCCAGGATGGCAGGACATCAGGTCTGTCCAGGATGACAGGACATCAGGTCTGTCCAGGGTGACAGGACATCAGGTCTGTCCAGGATGGCAGGACATCAGGTCTGTCCAGGGTGACAGGACATCAGGTCTGTCCAGGATGACAGGACATCAGGTATGTACAGGGTGACAGGACATCAGGTCTGTCCTGGGACATCAGGTCTGTCCAGGATGACAGGACATCAGGTCTGTCCAGGATGACAGGGCATCAGATCTGTCCAGGATGACAGGGCATCAGGTCTGTCCAGGATGACAGGACATCAGGTCTGTCCAGGATGACAGGACATCAGGTCTGTCCAGGATGACAGGACATCAGGTCTGTCCAGGATGACAGGACATCAGGTCTGTCCAGGGTGGCAGGACATCAGGTCTGTCCAGGATGACAGGACATCAGGTCTGTCCAGGGTGACAGGACATCAGGTCTGTCCTGGGACATCAGGTCTGTCCAGGGTGACAGGACATCAGGTCTGTCCAGGATGACAGGGCATCAGGTCTGTCCAGGATGACAGGACATCAGGTCTGTCCAGGATGACAGGACATCAGGTCTGTCCAGGATGACAGGAAATCAGGTCTGTCCAGGATGACAGGACATCAGGTCTGTCCAGGATGACAGGAAATCAGGTCTGTCCAGGATGACAGGACATCAGGTCTGTCCAGGATGACAGGACACCAGGTATGTATGTATGTATGTATTAACGTAAACAGACCGTTCCACACGACAGGGTTATTCTTCGGTCTTCCATACATGAACATAAAAATGAGTGAGCTAAAACAGTAAAAAGTGAGCTAAAACAGTTTGCCCTGTTTTGCCGACATCGTACAATTATTGAGCAAGTGTAAAATCTAATGGGCGACACTGCATTCAGAACACACTGAGATTAAATATGCGCATTGTATGAATGGCTAGCCCTATACAAGAATGTGCGCTTTCCGTGATTGTTTCTAGGTCGAGGCAAGGCTAGATGTTTCGATTGTCGGGTATCACGCTCCAGTATTTCGTAGTTGAACTGGATGCGCGACGCCAACGACGAAGGTTTCGCTCTAGTTATAACCTTATGCAACATGCACAAGTCAGAGTATTTTACTAAATCTAACGCATTTAGCCAACCTAATTCACGCAATACATCAGAGATGTGGTCGTATTTCCTGCGTCCTGATATGACTCGTGCGGCAAAATTTAAGATTTTTTGGATGTTCTTAAGAGACGTCACACTGGCACTGCCATACACTTGTACACAGTATCTCACATGTGATAGCACCAGACAATCGACAATGCGCGGCAACACTTCAGCGGGCAAGGCATGCTTTACATGGCTTAATCCGATCAAAATTCCAAAGCAGCGATCAGTGATGTTTTTATATGATATTCCCATGACAATGTTTCATCCATCACCACTCCTTAATTTTTGACTTTGTTGGAACATTGAATTTGCTCTCCCATAAAATAAAATAATGGGGGCTGCGCAATACGCTTTAACTGCCTCCTGTCTCCACACAAAATAAATCTGTCCAGGATGACAGGACCCCAGGTCTGTCCAGGATGACAGGACATCAGGTCTGTCCAGGATGACAGGACCCCAGGTCTGTCCAGGATGACAGGACATCAGGTCTGTCCAGGGACATCAGGTCTGTCCTGGGACATCAGGTCTGTCCAGGATGACAGGACATCAGGTATGTCCTGGGACATCAGGTCTGTCCTGGGACATCAGGTCTGTCCAGGATGACAGGACATCAGGTCTGTCCAGGATGACAGGACTCCAGGTCTGTCCAGGATGACAGGACATCAGGTCTGTCCAGGGACATCAGGTCTGTCCAGGGACATCAGGTCTGTCCTGGGACATCAGGTCTGTCCAGGGTGACAGGACATCAGGTGGCAGAACCTCAGGTACAGGACCTCAGGTTGGGCCTCAAGTCAGTGTTGGATGGCTTCTATCTAGTAATGCATCTGTGCATAATGATGAAGATGTCATTTGTTTATTTTTAGGGCGTCTTTACGTGCATATACTCGTATATGCAGTACTTCGTGGAGCATCCCGTCTGCTTGAGTTCAGTGCGTCCTATGACGTCTGAAGGTGGTTTTTGTTTTGTTCGGCAGAGTTAGGTGTGGCCGGCCTTCTCAGGCCGTGAGACACGGAATCAGTGGGCTGGCCAGAGAAACTCCCTCCGATCCCAGGCTGGCCTTCTCAGGCCGTGAGACACGGACTCAGTGGGCTGGCCAGAGAAACTCCCTCCGATCCCAGGCCGGCCTTCTCAGGCCGTGAGCCACGGACTCAGTGGGCTGGCCAGAGAAACTCCCTCCGATCCCAGGCTGGCCTTCTCAGGCCGTGAGACACGGACTCAGTGGGCTGGCCAGAGAAACTCCCTCCGATCCCAGGCCGGCCTTCTCAGGCCGTGAGACACGGAATCAGTGGGCTGGCCAGAGAAACTCCCTCCGATCCCAGGCTGGCCTTCTCAGGCCGTGAGACACGGACTCAGTGGGTTGGCCAGAGAAACTCCCTCCGATCCCAGGCCGGCCTTCTCAGGCCGTGAGACACGGACTCGGTGGGCTGGCCAGAGAAACTCCCTCCGATCCCAGGCTGGCCTTCTCAGGCCGTGAGACACGGACTCAGTGGGCTGGCCAGAGAAACTCCCTCCGATCCCAGGCCGGCCTTCTCAGGCCGTGAGACACGGAATCAGTGGGCTGGCCAGAGAAACTCCCTCCGATCCCAGGCTGGCCTTATCAGGCCGTGAGACACGGACTCAGTGGGCTGGTCAGAGAAACTCCCTCCGATCCCAGGCCGGCCTTCTCAGGCCGTGAGACACGGACTCAGTGGGCTGGCCAGAGAAACTCCCTCCGATCCCAGGCCGGCCTTCTCAGGCCGTGAGACACGGACTCAGTGGGCTGGCCAGAGAAACTCCCTCCGATCCCAGGCCGGCCTTCTCAGGCCGTGAGACACGGACTCAGTGGGCTGGCCAGAGAAACCCCCTCCGATCCCAGGCCGGGGGGCCGCTTTTCCGTCCTTGAACTGCATCCGAGCCAGGGGGGTGTACTCCGCTCCTTTAACATTGTTGAAAAGTGTGATAACCGCGAGCAGCTTCCGCATCTTGGCCGTGTTTATCAGATCTGCTCATAAGCTATATTGGGCTATCAGCTAGTATTGACCAATCAGTCTTGAGCAAGTCTCGACGGTGATTGGTCAGGTTGTGATGACGTGAAACCGGGGGATAATCGTTTGTTTACATTTCAACGGGTTCGCCATGTTGGTTCGCTGACAATGTACGTGCGTGTGTACGTGCGCATTTTTAAGCATTTACCTAGCTCCATGATGCGTAAGACAATATTTAAAGGTTGAAATAATAATTGTATCGGTCGACATAGCAGTATTTTCCCAGAATACCTCATAAGCTTAAAATGTACACCCAAACCTGTGCGTTCTTTGCTGAGGACATCTGCGAAAATTGTCGACATAAGAGGCTGTAGGTTAGCTATATTTGGGTATTTTTCAAGGATGCAAACCTATAGATTGTGTCACCTTATACAAACAGACTAGAAAATCGATACCAATGTGACTGATATCCATTCTGAGTAGTACCAGTGGCGGCGGATCGTATTTTTGGATGGGGGCAAAGAAACCCAGGGACCCCCTCGGCAAAAGGGCCCCCTCCCACGGCCAAAGGCCCTCCCCCCCCCCCCCCCCCCAAAAGAAGAAAAAAATGCCGCGAAATGGTATCTCCTCGGATTTAGGCCACTCTATATTTTGGAGAGCCTCTAAATGGTCACACAAAAAAAACGTCGGACAGGCCCATGTTGAAGTCTCAGGTCTTCTGAGGGCCCCTCAGCCTACCGAGGGTCCCCTCAGGCCGACTGAGGGCCTTATGTCGGTCTTAGAAGGCCCCTCAGGCTGGCTGGGGGCACAACGGGCCCCTGGGTCATTGTTTCGGTATCATGACCGAAAGCCTCTTCTATGTCACGAGAAGGAATATCAATCCCAAAAATACAATATATTTGATGAGGTCTCCCTAGGCAATTCATTGCGATACATTCACATTTTCCACGCCGGGCAATGGCATCAGAGATACACTTATCATCGTTTCGAGCGGCGGTCGGCCGGGGCGGCCGTACCTAATCACCGGAGGTTGAACTTGGCGCACATATAACATAGCAAATATTGGTCTGATTGCAATTTTGTCAGCGGCATCCGGCAGAGCGGTTGATTTGTGACAGATTACATATTCTAAGTTTTGCAATCAACCGGTAAACAAAGAAACTAAGCGCGATCTAGGCTTCAGGCGCTCGCGCACTAATGTTGTGTACGGAGGCCGGCCGGCCGCGTCCCCCGCCTTCTACGTCACAGCGTCTCCGGGGTCGCGGCAACTAAATTAGTGTTTGTCATCACTTTTTCGGCCGGAGTGTTCTACCTGGTTTATACAGCCTTGATCCGAGCTCTGTGATGTTCTCACCCGCCTGGTTAAGTACAACTCCACCCGCCTGGTTAATTACGGCTCCACCCGCCTGGTTAAGTACAGCTCCACCCGCCTGGTTAAGTACAGCTCCACCCTCCTGGTTAATTACGGCTCCACCCGCCTGGTTAAGTACAGCTCCACCCGCCTGGTTAAGTACAGCTCCACCCGCCTGGTTAAGTACAGCTCCACCCACATGGTTAAGTACAGCTCCACCCTCCTGGTTAATTACGGCTCCACCCGCCTGGTTAAGTACAGCTCCACCCGCCTGGTTAAGTACAGCTTCACCCGCCTGGTTAAGTACAGCTCCACCCGCCTGGTTAAGTACAGCTCCATCCGCCTGGTTAAGTACAGCCCCACCCGCCTGGTTAAGTACAGCTCCACCCGCCTGGTTGAGTACAACTCCACCCGCCTGGTTAAGTACAGCTCCACCCACCTGGTTAAGTACAGCTCCACCCGCCTGGTTAAGTACAGCTCCACCCGCCTGGTTAAGTACGGCTCCACCCGCCTGGTTAAGTACAGCTCCACCCGCCTGGTTAAGTACAGCTCCACCCTCCTGGTTAAGTACAGCTCCACACGCCTGGTTAAGTACAGCTCCACACGCCTGGTTAAGTACAGCTTCACCCTCCTGGTTAAGTACAACTCCACCCGCCTGGTTAAGTACAACTCCACCCTCCTGGTTAAGTACATCTCCACACGCCTGGTTAAGTACAGCTTCACACGCCTGGTTAAGTACAGCTCCACCCTCCTGGTTAAGTACAGCTCCACCCTCCTGGTTAATTACGGCTCCACCCTCCTGGTTAAGTACAGCTCCACCCGCCTGGTTAAGTACAGCTCCACCCGCCTGGTTAAGTACATATCCACCCTCCTGGTTAAGTACAGCTCCACCCTCCTGGTTAATTACAGCTCCACCCTCCTGGTTAAGTACAGCTCCACCCGCCTGGTTAATTACGGCTCCACCCGCCTGGTTAAGTACAGTTCCACCCGCCTGGTTAAGTACAGCTCCACCCGCCTGGTTAAGTACAGCTCCACCCGCCTGGTTAAGTACAGCTCCACCCGCCTGGTTAATTACAGCTTCACCCGCCTGGTTAAGTACAGCTCCACCCGCCTGGTTAATTACAGCTCCACCCTCCTGGTTAAGTACAGCTCCACCCGCCTGGTTAAGTACAGCTCCACACGCCTGGTTAAGTACAGCTCCACCCTCCTGGTTAAGTACAGCTCCACCCGCCTGGTTAAGTACAGCTCCACCCGCCTGGTTAAGTACAGCTCCACCCTCCTGGTTAAGTACAGCTCCACCCGCCTGGTTAAGTACAGCTCCACCCGCCTGGTTAAGTACAGCTCCACACGCCTGCTTAATTACAGCTTCACCCGCCTGGTTAATTACAGCTTCACGTCCGGCAGTCAGTGAAATGCTCCACGATTCCAAGGATCCGGCAAAAATGTTCATTGCCAGAATCCAAAAGATCTGGAGCAGAATTTGTTCCCAGGGTCCAGGATACAAGGTACCGTTTCCGGATCCCAGTGTTCCTGGATCTCGTGCCTTTCGGGGACTTTGGTGTATCCCTGGTGGTCGAGTTACCCGAAGCATTAAGCAGTAATGACGTCAATCCCAGACCTTGGACAACGCCGATCGTCAGTGAATCTCCCACATTATGTAAATTCTGAAACGTGAGACACATTTGTCTGCAACACATTGTTGCGTCTATACGTGTCTCTGACATTGGACATAATGGTGTGGAACTCGCCAAGGCAGAGCTCTTTGAATGACCACTGAACAGCGCATTTTCGAACTGTCGGTCATGATTAACAACGCAACTTGTTATTGAACTGAATTGTTGTTACTGAACAGCTTAACCACGTATCCACACTTTGGCTTTTTGAACGTGTTCACTGCTTTTGTATCGTCGCGCATCAGTTCTGTTTTGCTCCCTTCGGTAATGCGATTTGATTAAAGGAAATAGTTCACCTTCAACATGGGATTTTGAACTGAAATTGCAGTTTTGTAACCCGTGTTGAGAAATCCTTATCTGCAACTTTTCTTGGCTGAAAAGACTCTCCAGCCGAAGATCTATGACTTTTTGGCGAAGGAATGCGGCGCATATATGATGTACCGTACCGTCTGAGAGTGTCAGCACTGGTCTGAGCATGCGCAGACCAATAACGCACACCATAACATTACTAATTTACGACCTTCTGTCCTGAATTGGCGCGATGTAGGACCATTTTTGAAAAGAAAAAAAGAAACTGTATTAAAAAATGTAATAAAATCGTGTTCTGAAAATTTTCCGAAGGTGAACTATTTCCTTTAAAGGAAATAGTTCAAGCCGTTCACCTTCCCTCCTGGAAATAGTTCAAGTCAAAGCCGTTCACCTTCAACATGGGATTTTGAACTGAAATAGCAGTTTTGTAGCCCGTGTTGAGAAATCCTTATCTGCAACTTTTCTTGGCTGAAAAGACTCTCCAGCCGAAGATATTTGACTTTTTGGCGAAGGAATGCGGCGCATATATGATATACCGTACCGTCTGAGAGTGCCAGCACTACCAGGGCGCATGCGCAGACCAATAACGCACACCATAACATTAATAATTTACGACCTTCTGTCCTGAATTGGCGCGATGTAGGACCATTTTTGAAAGGAAAAAAAGAAACTGTATTAAAAAAATATAATAAAATCGTGTTCTGAAAAATTTCCGAAGGTGAACTATTTCCTTTAAGACGGTATCGTCGGTCAGACGAGGCCTCACTTTTGTTTCGAAGCTCTGGGAAAACGAACTCGTTCTAACTCAACATTTGTAAGTTGTAGGTATGATGCATCTCACTCGGGTATTCACTGCTGCCACCTTTTCCGTTTGTTTTCTTCTCCCCCCCCCCCCCCGCTCCACCAGCGGGGCGCGGGTTAATTAAACTAGTCGCTCGTTAGTCAGGAATATGTCCCATGTTGATGTGCAATGCGCAGTCCTTGCATGAGCGTACCGCTATGCGGGTGTATGTTTGAAGTTGTCAAAGCCGTATTTTTTTCGATTTAAAACCAACACAAAATGTAATTGCCCGCTGCATAACGTCGACATTTATATTCTACATTTATGTCTTGATTCGTCGATATAATTCGTCTATATGTAATTATATTCGTCGATGCATGTGTCACCACCGTTGACCGGGCATTGCAAATGTCTTCCCATCAGCAATACCTAACGGTGTTTCGCGACGCTTTGAAAACTTTTTTTTCTGGCATAAAACCCATCCTTCCAATTTCGAAGGATTGGTAGTAAGTTCAATTGCCCTTTTTATGTGAAAGAGGGGCCGGAAAATTAAGCAAGTGAAATCCAGGAAGTTCATGGAATTTGCGCCCCTCTAGGCCGGCCAGTGACGGCACTCTTGCGGCCAATGACGGCGCCCCCGGGGGGCGCCCCCTCCCCAGGGTATGACGCCACCTGACAGTGGACCCCCCCACCCCCCCCCCCACACACACACACACACACACACACACACACACACACACACACACACACACACACACACACACACACACACACACACACACACACACACACACACACACACACACACACACACACACACACACACACACACACACACACACACACACACACACACACACACACACACACACACACACACACACACACACACACAGACACACACACACAACAC
>JAXIVJ010003922.1:35000-57500 GCA_036785665.1 Chirona hameri | reverse complement strand
ACCCACTAACAGATCCATGGGGAGGGGCAAAGCGGTCATGCCCCCCCCCCAAAAAAAAAACGCCTGAAATCGGAGAAAAAAATTGACACATTTCCTGATATAGCAGAAAATCTAAGCAACTTTTACTGAAGAAAGTTTGTCTTAAATCAGCTATCAATGCATAAACAAGCGAAATCCGATAAGTTTTCAGAATTGTGTGAGACTGTGCAATTTTTTGGAATTTTGGGGATTTTTTTTTGTGCGAAAAATAACTTTTTGCGAACAAAAAAAAAATCGTATTTTTTCATCGTTCGTGTTTCCTCCATTTTGTAGCATTTTGGTAGCAGGAGGGAAAGTGGCGCGTGCATATTTGGAAATGTCGAATACAAAATCCAGACCCATCATACTTAAGTAGCCATAAGTCGGCCAAAACTAAAGATATTGCTTTGAAATTCGGTTTGGGTATTGTCTATACTTCGTTCTCCAATATATGTATATTCCGGTTTTTCATTATGTTTGGAAATTTTGATTTTGTAGATTTTTTTCCCATTTTTTTTTTCTTCATAAAATCATATAAAATATCAAATCATATGAAAAAGCCGGAATATATATTGGAGAACCAAGCATGGACCATGGCCAAACCAAATGTCAACGCAATATCTTGAGTGTTGACTGACTTGTGGCTCCCTAAGCAGTGGCGTACGCAGACATTCACAAAGGACCAGGTCATTGCCTTGAGGGCGCCACCCGATCGACAGGGTCGCCACCAATATTGGCGAAATTTTGCAGGGGGCTCTCCTTCCGCACCGTGCGGAAGGAGAGTCACTGGCCATAGGGGCGCCGTCACTCGCCGGAGGGGCGCTGTCGCCCGCCGGAGGGGCGTGGTCACTGGCCGGAGAGGCGCCGTCACTGGTCGAAGGGGGCGCCTTCACTGGCCGGAGGGGCGCTGTCACGGGCCGAAGAGGCGCCGTCTATGGCAGAGGACGCCCTCACTGGCCGGGGGCGCCGTCACTGGCCGCAAGAGTGCCGTCACTGGCCGGGGGAGCGTCCTCACTGGCCGGGGGAGCGTCCTCACTGGCCGGAGTGGCGCCGTCACTGGCCAGAGGGGTGTCGTGACTGATCGGAGGGGCGCCAGCTTTGCATGAGCGCCTCGGGTCCAAAGGACCATGTCATGACCTGATACTCGGTACGCCACTGTCTCTAAGTATGATGGGTCTTGACTTTGTATTCTACATTTCCAAATATGCGTGGCGCGTCTGGCGCTATTTTCGATCTGGAGCGATTCCTACAACCAACGTAAGTTAAAAAACGCCGCGTTTTGACGCCAAAGTTTATAGCGCTGAATAGCGTGCGTGGAACGCATTTCGACAGTATTTGAGGAATTGTGACTGGGACTTGGGTATCGTTGTTTTCCTTTTCCCTGTAAACATGTAGCCAAATAAAATTCACACTTTGTGAATGTGTAGGTAGAGTTAATATTTTTCATTGTCAAGGTAATTTTAAATTACTTATAGCTTGGGATGGCTACTTTGGCCTCAGGTCATATCCAGACTCAAGTAATTTCAGGTACCAATTTTAAATCTGACACCAATTTTGCACTATACTTAGGTACCTATCCCGGTGCATTTTATGGGTGCTATGAGTAGAGGTCTCACAATTTTTGGCATTTCCAACTAGTGAACTAGTCTAGATCAGACTCTTCATGAACTCAGCTACAAAAGTGTTTGAAAGCGACAGAAGAGGTAAAATTGGGTTTGTCTGTTTTATACCACTGGCAGATCCAGGGGGTGGGGGGCATTCAATACAAGAATGTCCCTTGCCTCGCGGGTTCCTGCATTGGCTGTAAGAAGTGATAATTAGGAAGAAGAAAAATCCCCTCCGGCCAATGACTTTCGCTTTGAGGACCCGACCGATACCCCCCCCCCCCCCTGCCCCGCCCCCGCCCGCCCCCGCTCAACGACTTTTCGCGTTGACGTCCCGACTCCACCCCGACCCCCACCCGGTCCCCCACCCCGTCCCCCACTTTTCGCTGATAAAGCGAACCGAAATTTTAGCCCCCCCCCCCCCCCCAACCACCGTTCTAGATCCACTAATGGCATCCCTACAAGGTCCCCATGACGCGCTGAAACGTGCCGCCAGTTACAAGAAGAGGAGAGCAATACGAACTTGCAGCGCTGGGGACAAAGCTCCGTTGCGATCGGAGTCTGGTGAATCAATCAGATCAATCAGATCTACGACATACGCGACAGTTCGTTTCGAAAGGCGAAACCTCTGGACAAACTCTGCGTCGTCATAAAACTACATGGGGTCGATCCCTTTTCTCACCGTATAAGGACGACGTCGCATCCTTGCTTCGTCTTATTCGTCATGCTCTTCACTTTCAACGGCAACTGTCGCGATTTTCTCAAAATACTCCATGACACCGGCCAGTCACGACAGCTTATCGGAGCGTCCCACGCCGACTGAGGCGGGAAATCACACCGACCACGACAGCTCACGAGGAAGCGTGGGTAAGCTGATAGCTGATACCTCAGAAACTTCCCCTCCCTCTTCCACATGTGGATG
This sequence comes from Chirona hameri, assembly GCA_036785665.1. Lineage (NCBI taxonomy): Eukaryota > Metazoa > Arthropoda > Thecostraca > Balanomorpha > Balanidae > Chirona > Chirona hameri. The sequence continues at coordinate 54,956 of JAXIVJ010003922.1, read as the reverse complement.
ATCCACAGCCCCGCTGTTCACAAGGCGAACATTTCCCTGACACCGATGTAATTTTCGACCTTCCGAGCGAACTACTACCGAGTCAGCTGGGCTGTCTGGCCTTTAAACCGGCGTAAATCGGGCATTTAAATGCTACGCGCTGACTTACGAACTAAATAACTCGGATCAGCTCCTCTTTCTTTTGGATCCCTCCGACTTCCTTCCACACCGCACCAAGTTGTGCGCCCATGAAGCGCGAACGTAAGGGTAGCGCACAATAAAGTTGCGCGCCTCTGGGTGATTTATCATACGTTAGAATCGGCAATGGAAGTTTATGGACGAGAGACTAGGAAAAGTTTTCGACATTCAACTAGACACACGACCTTTTGTATTTGTCAAAAAGATCGTGTGTTATTGGCTATTGCGCTTTGCCATATTGCAGTCCTGTGGAATAAGTAGCACGGGCTGGCCGCGCTCTGAGTAAATGATGACCAGTGTCACCCTTTTTGGGTTGACCGTGCCTTAAAGGGACTATCCCACCTTAACATTAAATTTGAGTTGAGATAGCCATTTTGATGGCTTGGCATTGAAATTAAGTATGGTAGCAGTTAAAGCAACCACAATGATCTAATCAAAAAGATATTAGAGTTTGATTTTGACATCCGGAAAACATAAGGCCCATGTGTATTTGAATAGGGTATCTAAACCGACAACGTCGTCTCTCTTTACCCAACTGGTAAGGATAGTCGACTTGTTTTAAGGTCAGCCTTGGAATATTTTCGTCTTTCATTTCTCGATCCCCGGGTGGTTGGTAATCTAAGCCAATCTAGACACCGGGTGGTTCGCTTTTTCTGCTCAATAGATGTAAGCAAAAAATTGTGCCATAGATTTGGCAGCACAAAGTATTTCCCTGTTATTAAAAAAAATATATGACGTCACCAACCCAACTTTCCTCTCAAAACTAAAAGTTGAATATCTTCCAAGATAAACAATTTTTCGGGGGAAAAAGTTCACGAACATGTTCAACTGACCTCGCCTGACATGTAGACATACAATTAAGTGTGATTCGACAACTTTCAAAAAGGTGGGACAGTCCCTTTAAATGATGTCATTACACCAAAACCTGCCGCGGCACAAGTGTATATTTGTTTGATTGGCGATGCGTGGCGGCGCCTGCCGTACCGGTCGGTCGGTGCAACGTGCTGTGAATTGCAGCACACACGAGCAGGGAGGGCCGGCGGCGCGGCCGAGACTGGAGCTGGCTGGCGAGCTGGACGTGCCGCCGGCGGCCGCAGCTCGTGGCTGGCTCGCCTTACACAGCGGCGGCGGACGGCCGGCCGGCCGGCGCGCATCTCCAGTTGACAGTGGCCGGCAGCGGGCGGCGGACACGCTGTACAGACACCGGCCGAGCTGCGGCCCGCCCGGCCCCTGGAGACGGGCTGACTCGCACGTCACGCCGCCGGCCCGCCGTGTCAGAGCTGCGGCCCGCCCGGCCTCTGGAGACGGGCTGACTCGCACGTCACGCCGCCGGCCCGCCGTGTCAGCCGTGTGAGGTGTCGCCGCTGGGAGCCGCCGACTGGCGTCAGGGGAGTCTGGAGTGCCGGCGTTCGCCCGGCGGGAGCCGCGGGAGCCGCGCGCTCGGCAGGGGCCGACGCGCCAGCCGCCTCCCGGACAGTGCAGCGGCGTCGCACGTGCGCCGGCGCAGGCGGGCGCGCGCCGTGCGGCGGCCCAAAATACGTGGCTGGCGGCGAGGCTGGCCGTTGGTTGGCCGCCGGGACGCCTCACGTGCCCAGCGGGCCGCCTCCAGTTGGCAGAGCCGCCTGTTTGGGTCGGGGACGTGTGCTCGCGGCCGGCGGTGCCCGCAGCCGCCGCCAACTCGCAGTCGTGCCAACGGCCACCACGTGAGGCGACCCGCCCCGCCCCGGCGCCGCCGACCTGACCCGACCTGACCGGCCGCCGCTGCCGCCGCGCCCGTGTCAGCGCCGCCTGGAACTCTGCTGTACCGCATCGCCGCCCCGCGGTCGGTAAACGGTTCTCGGTGGGGCGCCGGCGCGGCCCCGTGAGAGTGCACGTGTGACCGAGTGGCGTCAGCTTCTCCGCCGTCACCATGACGCTGCCGGCCAACATGCTGCAGAGCCAGGTCGGCAACTTCAACATGATCCGGGTGAGTAGAGCTGCTCGACGCTGCACTGCCGGGTGCGCCGGGCGGCGTGTCGGGTTCGACCGTCGGCGCCGGTCCGGTCGCGGCCGGGCCACCCGCAGGCCGACACCGGAAGACACCGGCGGCGCCGGCTGCCGCTACTATAGGGCAGTGGCGGGCTGGGTGTACGCTGCGGTGGCTGCCGTGGACATGGCCCGAACCCGTTTTGCTGCCGCGTCTCGCTGCCGCCACCGTCCAATCTGTCGCATCATTGCGGCGGTCCGGCGGGGGCGAGGCGCTGTTCGCCCTAAACTGGGCCGTATACCGGGAAGAGGCCGTGCAGCTGTGCCGGCTGCCGTGAACTCTGGCGGGCACGACCCGTCTGACCGGTGTGCCGCCGCCGAGCTGGCGGACGGCCGCGGACGCCGGAGAGCGGTCCGCCGCGCCCCGATCTGACCGTGACAGAGGACTGCGGCCGATCGCTCATTCGGCAGAGTGTTAAGTCGGACTCTGTGGGATCTCAGTCCGAATTTGACTGTCGGTGGAGTCTTCCAGTCTCCCCGCTCAGGTCGGCGTGAGAGACTGTTGTGGTCCCCGCTCCCCGCTCAGGTCGGCGTGAGAGACTGTTGTGGTCCCCGCTTCCCGCTCAGGTCGGCGTGAGGTCGGCGAACGATCTATGAGCCAAGTGAGCTCGTCTTTAAACACCAGTATCACGGCACGTGACAGCTCTACTGACAGTGTCAGAAAAGTGGCCCGTTTCGCCATTTTTCTGAACTTGGAAGTTTTGTTCCGTGAAAACTTTGACTGTAAAGAATGATTTTGTTTAGTCTGCGGGTGCAAATGGCTGACGAGCATAACAAATAGACTGAGACTTGGCTTTCCGAGCAATGGCCGGAACGTGACAGTGATGTGACACAAATTGGCAAAAATCGTAAGGCGGAACCTCCAAACACGTTATCCAAAAGACGCCAGTACTTTAGACTGAGACTTGAGCCCGGTTTCCGATATACGCTTACGCAACGATACAAGGTACCTTTTCAGTTACCTTTTTTGCATACGTCGAGACTCCCGGGTCGTACGACCCGGGAGTCTCGGTCCCCGGCTGACGCCAAGACCATAACCTACAGCCTAGAGGAATTACGACTGACGATTCATCAACTTTCCACATAATAATATATGCATATATATATATATATATATATATATATATATATATATATATATATATATATATATATATATATATATATATATATATATATATATATATATATATATATATATATAAAACAAATAGGTTGTATAGAAACGTGTATCAAAAATTACGCAAAAATTACTGGTACACGCATTACAAAATTTGTTCCGCGAACTTAGATCGTGGAACCACTTTTCTGACACTGGCTCTATATCACTGACGCGGCCGTTTCAGTACACACAACACTGCTGTACACAACACACCGCTGTACACATAACACCGCCCCCCATCAAACCACCTCTGGAAACTGCATTCATCGCTCACAGTGGTTTCTCGTGAATCCAGGGCGTGACCGTATCGGCTAACACGATTCGAGAACTGATGGCACCCGAGTCTAAATAAAATCTGCTCTAGATATGGGGAATATGCCGGTCTTGCGGTAGGCTGGCGGCTATTCCTCCGAGATCTTGTGATTTGTGGGTGGTTGGCGGCGGCGCAGCTGGTGGAGGCGACCTGCACTCTGTGGCGTGACGACCGGAGGTGCTGCCTCAGGCCGCATAGCGGGATGTGATTGTTATCCACTTGTTATGCAAACCACGGCGCTCTGTGTAGGTATGTGTGATAAACAGGCCGGCTGGAGAGGGATCATGTACCGTGCGAGGCGCTCGAACGCTGCTCTTCTCTGGGGACGGTTTTATCTAAACGCTTCTTCTGAGCCTGGACGGTCTTCTGAGGTAGAAATGCTCACAGCGTTGCTCACCGCCTGCTGTTTGTGTGTGCGGCTGATCGGGCAGTCTGGGCGGCCTGTGTACCACTGCGGCCGTGTCAGTGTGACACAGTCTGGGCGACCTGTGTACCACTGCGGCCGTGTCAGTGTGACACAGTCTGGGCGGCCTGTGTACCACTACGTCCATGTCGGTGCGACACAGTCTGGGCGGCCTGTGTACCACTGCGGCCATGTCAGTGTGACACAGTCTGGGCGACCTGTGTACCACTACGTCCATGTCGGTGCGACACAGTCTGGGCGGCCTGTGTACCACTGCGGCCGTGTCAGTGTGACACAGTCTGGGCGGCCTGTGTACCACTGCGGCCGTGTCAGTGTGACACAGTCTGGGCGGCCTGTGTACCACTGCGGCCGTGTCAGTGTGACACAGTCTGGGCGGCCTGTGTACCACTGCGGCCGTGTCAGTGTGACACAGTCTGGGCGGCCTGTGCGACACTGCCGACCGCCGACCACATCTCAGTCCAGTCTGCTGCCGACCACACCTCAGTCCAGTCTGCTCACCCCCCAGCGTAACTGCCGCCGCTCGCAGTGCCCGCCTGACCACCCAATCCTGGTGTACCTACGCCCTTGCCCTCAGCCGAAAAGTTCATGCTAAAAATGGAACTTGTTCAAATTTGGAACTATGAACGGGAAAAGCATGGCTTCAGCTGAGTTGAGTGCAGTCGAGCCCATCTCCTGCATCGTGTACCTACGGTATGCAGGACGCGCCGCTCTGTCATGACCACACACGGTGCTGTACGCACAGCACCAAGTCCGCCCCGGGTTTGGTGTGGAGCTTCGCTGAGCCTGACTTTTACATCTCTGCTATCCTCATATCTGCATCTCCTAAATACTCATTAAAGCTTCAAGGAGAACAGCAGGGACATGTCGGGCTTGAACTGAGGTCCGGGGGTTCGGAGCGGGAGCCGCGCTGCCCAGAGGTCCGGGGGCTCTGAGCGGGAGACGCGCTGTCCAGAGGTCCGGGGGCTCGGAGCGGGAGCCGCGCTGCCCAGAGGTCCGGGGGCTCGGAGCGGGAGACGCGCTGCCCAGAGGTCCGGGGCTCGGAGCGGGAGACGCGCTGCCCAGAGGTCCGGGGGCTCGGAGCGGGAGACGCGCTGCCCAGAGGTCCGGGGCTCGGAGCGGGAGCCGCGCTGCCCAGAGGTCCGGGGGCTCGGAGCGGGAGTCGCGCTGCCCAGAGGTCCGGGGGCTCGGAGCGGGAGACGCGCTGCCCAGAGGTCCGGGGGCTCGGAGCGGGAGACGCGCTGCCCAGAGGTCCGGGGGCTCGGAGCGGGAGACGCGCTGCCCAGAGGTCCGGGGGCTCGGAGCGGGAGACGCGCTGCCCAGAGGTCCGGGGGCTCGGAGCGGGAGACGCGCTGCCCAGAGGTCCGGGGGCTCGGAGCGGGAGCCGCGCTGCCCAGAGGTCCGGGGGCTCGGAGCGGGAGACGCGCTGCCCAGAGGTCCGGGGGCTCGGAGCGGGAGACGCGCTGCCCAGAGGTCCGGGGGCTCGGAGCGGGAGCCGCGCTGCCCAGAGGTCCGGGGCTCGGAGCGGGAGACGCGCTGCCCAGAGGTCCGGGGGCTCGGAGCGGGAGACGCGCTGCCCAGTCAACTGACCCGCCGGACCCTCGCTGTGCTTCGCCATCACATATTACGTACAAACCTGGTCAGTGTAGCATTCGCGGTTCGTGTGCTGCGTTCGTCTGTAACCGTCTCAGACCTATGCCGGGTTTTGTGCTGCACTTCTCAGCAATGCCGTTTGGGAGACAGACTGGGAATTAATTCGACACTGATTGAATCGATTGGAATCATTCAATCAAAATTCCTTGAATCGAAGAAGAATTGATTCACCACCAGACCTTTTGATTCATGAATCGTGATTGAATCAAAACCCGCATCAAATCAAGGCTGATTGAATCAAAAGATTTAACGATTCTTAACGATTCAAGTACACTGGTAAATTGTGCAAATACATGCAGTCCCAGTGGCACATTCATGTATACTAAAATATAATTGATGTAACAATGTTTTAATGATCATATATATGTATGTTTCCATTTGTATTTTTTTGACATAAATTCACATATATTTAATTGTTGAATCAAACGTGAATCGATTAAAATATTTGTTTTGACTCTTTTAATTGGAAAGAATCAATTCTCAAAATGTTATCCGTGAATCGAACGGTGATTGAATCATTCCGATTCCAAAATGAACCATGATTGAATCTTTCCAAAAAAAAAGTTGAGTCAATAACCAGGTTGTTGGGAGACAACGCTTAGTTTTCAATGTTTCTAATATTTTGGCTGTTTTAATGTGCGGGTATACATTAGGCATGTGCTATGAAATTAAAAGGTTTTCGAGGCTGCCAAAGCTGTCTTATTATATTGTATTTTATAGAATAGTATTCATGTGACGGATCCTAGCACGTAACTTCAGTTGAATCATTCGAAGAAAGTCAATGCGAAATGCATAACTACGGAACTCGAGTGCGAGGCCGAGGAGAGGGATGCGAGGAGGCCCATCATCGCGGCGCCTCGAGTGCGAGGCCGAGGAGAGGGGTGCGAGGAGGCCCATCGTCGCGGCGCCTCGAGTGCGAGGCCGAGGAGAGGGGTGCGAGGAGGCCCATCGTCGCGGCGCCTCGAGTGCGAGGCCGAGGAGAGGGGTGCGAGGAGGCCCATCGTCGCGGCGCCTCGAGTGCGAGGCCGAGGAGAGGGGTGCGAGGAGGCCCATCGTCGCGGCGCCTCGAGTGCGAGGCCGAGGAGAGGGGTGCGAGGAGGCCCATCGTCGCAGCGCCTCGAGTGCGAGGCCGAGGAGGGGGGTGCGAGGAGGCCCATCGTCGCGGCGCCTCGAGTGCGAGGCCGAGGAGAGGGGTGCGAGGAGGCCCATCGTCGCGGCGCCTCGAGTGCGAGGCCGAGGAGAGGGGTGCGAGGAGGCCCATCGTCGCGGCGCCTCGAGTGCGAGGCCGAGGAGAGGGGTGCGAGGAGGCCCATCGTCGCGGCGCCTCGAGTGCGAGGCCGAGGAGAGGGGTGCGAGGAGGCCCATCGTCGCGGCGCCTCGAGTGCGAGGCCGAGGAGAGGGGTGCGAGGAGGCCCATCGTCGCGGCGCCTCGAGTGCGAGGCCGAGGAGAGGGGTGCGAGGAGGCCCATCGTCGCGGCGCCTCGAGTGCGAGGCCGAGGAGAGGGGTGCGAGGAGGCCCATCGTCGCGACGCCTCGAGTGCGAGGCCGAGGAGAGGGGTGCGAGGAGGCCCATCGTCGCGGCGCCTGACTGACTGCGAGGCCCATCCTCGCGGCGCCTCGAGTGCGAGGCCCATCCTCGCGGCGCCTGACTGACTGCGAGGCCCATCCTCGCGGCGCCTGACTGCCGACTGTCGGCGTCGCCGCTCACTGCTGAGAACCCGGGGCGTCGCCGCTCACTGCTGAGAACCCGGAGCGTCGCCGCTCACTGCTCAGAACCCGGGGCGTCGCCGCTCACTGCTCAGAACCCGGGGCGTCGCCGCTCACTGCTGAGGACACGGGGCGTCGCCGCTCACTGCTGAGGATCCGGGGCGTCGCCGCTCACTGCTGAGGATCCGGGGCGTCGCCGCTCACTGCTGAGGATCCGGGGCGTCGCCGCTCACTGCTGAGGACACGGGGCGTCGCCGCTCACTGCTGAGGACCCGGGGCGTCGCCGCTCACTGCTGAGGACCCGGGGCGTCGCCGCTCACTGCTGAGGATCCGGGGCGTCGCCGCTCACTGCTGAGGACACGGGCCGTCGCCGCTCACTGCTGAGGATCCGGGGCGTCGCCGCTCACTGCTGAGGATCCGGGGCGTCGCCGCTCACTGCTGAGGACCCGGGGCGTCGCCGCTCACTGCTGAGGACCCGGGGCGTCGCCGCTCACTGCTGAGGACACGGGGCGTCGCCGCTCACTGCTGAGGACCCGGGGCGTCGCCGCTCACTGCTGAGGACACGGGGCGTCGCCGCTCACTGCTGGGGATCCGGGGCGTCGCCGCTCACTGCTGAGGACCCGGGGCGTCGCCGCTCACTGCTGAGGACACGGGGCGTCGCCGCTCACTGCTGAGGACACGGGGCGTCGCCGCTCACTGCTGAGGACACGGGGCGTCGCCGCTCACTGCTGAGGATCCGGGGCGTCGCCGCTCACTGTTGAGGACCCGGGGCGTCGCCGCTCACTGCTGAGGACCCGGCCACTACGCCATCCCACGCAGTGGTGGATCTAGGTTTCCAGTTTGGGGAGGGGAAAAATTCCAAAAGGTCTTACACAATTCTGAAAACTCATCGGATTTCCCTTGACTATGCATTGATAGCTGATTTAAAGCAAACTTTCCTCAGTAAAAGTTGCTTAGATTTTCTTCTATATCAGTAAATGTTTCAATTTTGCGCCGCTTTCAGGCGGTGGGGGGGGGGGGGGCAATTGCCCATTTTGCCCAACGGTAGATATGCCACCGATCCCACGGACCGCCCGCCGTGCGTCGCCGCGGCAGTGGTTAAATGACGTCACTCAGTCCACTCCAACGCACTCGGCCGCCGTCTGGAAACGAACAACTGGCGGCTCTGCTCGCTCGGACGTGTGGAACAACTGGCGTCTCTGCTCGCTCGGACGTGTGGAACAACTGGCGTCTCTGCTAGCTCGGACATGTGGAACAACTGGCGGCTGTGCTGGCTCGGACGTGTGGCGGACGGTGACGGAGTAGAGCACGGTAGCCGCCGTCTCTGCGTGCTGCAGGTGTTGGGCTATGGTCAGCCGGGTCATGTCGGACGGGCCGGGCAGGATCGGCGGCGTGTCGCTCTGATCAGCTGCCGGCTGATCAGTCGATGGAACTGGGTCGGCGGCGGCCGTGCAGTGCCGTACAGGCCGCGGCGGTGTACGGCGCGCCGTACAGGCCGCGGCGGTGTACAGCGCGCCGTACAGGCCGCTGGCACTGACCGCCGCCCCGCCGCCCCTGCCGCCCCTGCCGCCGACGACGCTCTGAAGCGGACGGAGCGCCCGTCCTCAATGTGTCGGCACTCTGCATCTCACCGATACTCTCCGTCACTGGCGGTACCGGTGGGCACTGAGGATCACCTGCTAACGCAGCATCTTATCCAGAACGGAACAGAGCGGCTGGTTCATGATCCGAAGTTGGCCGGCACCAGAAGGACGCCACTGCGGCGGTGCGGCCGTGTCCTTCACTGGCCAGCCGAGACTGCTTGTGATACAGTGCGGTCCGGACTCCGCTGTCCGGACCGCACTGTATCACAGTGTCTGTGCGGACGGAATCCCGTGGGTGCAGGACGGCGGTGCACGCGCCGGCCGAGACATGGCCAACTGGCCTGCTGCCGGCTATGACGTGGTCTCAGCCAGCCTCACCGGACTGACTGGCACAGGGTGTAACAGGGAGTACTCAGTACTGCAATATACACCAGACGGGGTCGCACCGGACTGACTGGCACAGGGTGTAACAGGGTGTACTCAGTACTGCAATATACACCAGACGGGGTCGCACCGGACTGACTGGCACAGGGTGTAACAGGGTGTACTCAGTACTGCAATATACACCAGACGGGGTCGCACCGGACTGACTGGCACAGGGTGTAACAGGGTGTACTCAGTACTGCAATATACACCAGACGGGGCCGCACCGGACTGACTGGCACAGGGTGTAACAGGGAGTACTCAGTACTGCAATATACACCAGACGGGGCCGCACCGGACTGACTGGCACAGGGTGTAACAGGGTGTACTCAGTACTGCAATATACACCAGACGGGGTCGCACCGGACTGACTGGCACAAGGTGTAACAGGGAGTACTCAGTACTGCAATATACACCAGACGGGGTCGCACCGGACTGACTGGCACAGGGTGTAACAGGGTGTACTCAGTACTGCAATATACACCAGACGGGGCCGCACCGGACTGACTGGCACAAGGTGTAACAGGGTGTACTCAGTACTGCAATATACACCAGACGGGGCCGCACCGGACTGACTGGCACAGGGTGTAACAGGGAGTACTCAGTACTGCAATATACACCAGACGGGGCCGCACCGGACTGACTGGCACAGGGTGTAACAGGGTGTACTCAGTACTGCAATATACACCAGACGGGGTCGCACCGGACTGACTGGCACAAGGTGTAACAGGGAGTACTCAGTACTGCAATATACACCAGACGGGGTCGCACCGGACTGACTGGCACAGGGTGTAACAGGGTGTACTCAGTACTGCAATATACACCAGACGGGGCCGCACCGGACTGACTGGCACAAGGTGTAACAGGGTGTACTCAGTACTGCAATATACACCAGACGGGGTCGCACCGGACTGACTGACACAAGGTGTAACAGGGAGTACTCAGTACTGCAATATACACCAGACGGGGTCGCACCGGACTGACTGGCACAGGGTGTAACAGGGTGTACTCAGTACTGCAATATACACCAGACGGGGCCGCACCAGACTGACTGGCACAAGGTGTAACAGGGTGTACTCAGTACTGCAATATGCACCAGACGGGGCCGCACCGGACTGACTGGCACAGGGTGTAACAGGGAGTACTCAGTACTGCAATATACACCAGACGGGGTCGCACCGGACTGACTGGCACAGGGTGTAACAGGGAGTACTCAGTACTGCAATATACACCAGACGGGGTCGCACCGGACTGACTGGCACAGGGTGTAACAGGGAGTACTCAGTACTGCAATATACACCAGACGGGGTCGCACCGGACTGACTGGCACAGGGTGTAACAGGGAGTACTCAGTACTGCAATATACACCAGACGGGGTCGCACCGGACTGACTGGCACAGGGTGTAACAGGGAGTACTCAGTACTGCAATATACACCAGACGGGGTCGCACCGGACTGACTGGCACAGGGTGTAACAGGGTGTACTCAGTACTGCAATATACACCAGACGGGGTCGCACCGGACTGACTGGCACAGGGTGTAACAGGGTGTACTCAGTACTGCAATATACACCAGACGGGGTCGCACCGGACTGACTGGCACAGGGTGTAACAGGGTGTAACAGGGTGTACTCAGTACTGCAATATACACCAGACGGGGTCGCACCGGACTGACTGGTACAAGGTGTAACAGGGTGTACTCAGTACTGCAATATACACCAGACGGGGTCGCACCGGACTGACTGGCACAAGGTGTAACAGGGTGTACTCAGTACTGCAATATACACCAGACGGGGCCGCACCGGACTGACTGGCACAGGGTGTAACAGGGTGTACTCAGTACTGCAATATACACCAGACGGGGCCGCACCGGACTGACTGGCACAAAGTGTAACGGTGTACTCAGTACTGCAATATACACCAGACGGGGCCGCACCGGACTGACTGGCACAAGGTGTAACAGGGAGTACTCAGTACTGCAATATACACCAGACGGGGTCGGACAGGAACCTGACTGGTACAGGGTGTACTCAGTACTGCAATATACACCAGACGGGGCCGGACCGGAACCTGACTGGCACCGGGTGTACACAGTACTGCAATATACACCAGACGGGGCCGGACCGGAACCTGACTGGCACCGGGTGTACACAGTACTGCAATATACACCAGACGGGGCCGCACCGGACTGACTGGCACAAGGTGTAACAGGGAGTACTCAGTACTGCAATATACACCAGACGGGGCCGGACTGGAACCACGATACTGTTGAGTGTGGACGGCTCGTCTCTCAGTAAATATACTCTACGTCTGGGCACATTCATGGAAACATAGCCAACATTGTCTTCTGATCTAGGACTGGTTTTCAGTTATGCTGCTTTCAGCCCTTTTTATTGAAGCACAACGTATTTATTGAGAATTTGGAAATTGATTTTCTGTGACACTTTGAAGGTTTATTCTGGTTGGCAATGCGCTGTCGTGGTGCACCGCCTCGAGATAATGTTGGCAGCCCATTTACCTATGACATGTCCTGACGAGAGTAACTAACTGTGCGATGTGTGTAGTATTTTGCTGTCACGCCGGCGGGCTGTGATTTGTCGAGTCTGGGATTTCCAAACCGAATCACTTTATCTTCTCCGAAACCTACTGCTGACCGGATACCAGCGTTGAGATATACTATAAACGCAGCTATGGCTTCCTTTACAGAGCTTTGCAAAGCCAATCAAATACTGCATGGCATGCGCCGTACTATCCCGGTTTTGTCCGGGATTTTGTCCCGGTTTTGTCCGGGATTGTGTCCCGGTTTTGTCCGCGCCCTACAAAGCGCATTGCCCAAACGGTCACTGGCTGGAGCTGCGGCTGGGCCCGATATTTGTGTTTGTTATTGGTATCCTGGCCTGCGATTCAGTCTAGTATAGCTTTCCGTTCGTTGTGTTACTTGACATAAATTTTACCAGACATTATTGACGTTAACATTCATTTCTTGTCATCTAGCGTTACATAATAATAGCTCATATTATTAGCATATATGATGGATGGCTGTGATGAGCATTGTGCAGATAAAAATCAGATGGAAGAAGTAGCCTTTGCTCATGTTATTGTAATTAAAAAGAAGATGAATTAGTTAACCTATATTACGCCTTGCGGCTTCTTCAGGGCTAAAACAGATCAGAACAAGCAAACAACAGTATTTTCAAATTTAAAGATACAAGACTCATGACCCTAGATATGCGAACACCTCCGTTCTGAGTAAAACAGAAAGAACAAGAAAACAAAACGAAAAACAAACCTATGCATACATCATAAGATATATATATATATATATATATATATATATATATATATATATATATATATATATATATATATATATATATATATATATATATATATATATATATATACTCATATTATTAGTATTATTAGTATTCACATGAATATTATTATTATATTATTAGTATTCACATGAATTATAAATAATACCGGACTGGCCCGCTTCTGTTGAATATATCTTTGTGGATGGGGCGCGACGGTAGCATTCAGCAAACCGTACCTCGGGGGCGGAGGGGAGCGGAGGGCTTCAAGTCACCTCATGTGTGACAGTATAACCATAGCAGCACGTTCTCTACACGCAGGGCGCTGCTATTGCCTTGGAGTGTGTGGCGTCTTCGTTGGGAAGCGGGCGCGGCGGCCGGCCACATAGCATCAGACTGCCACAGCAGTGCTCCCGTGCTGGGCCAGGGGGCGGCTCCGGTCCGACGTCGGGCTGTCACAGCAGTGCTCCCCGTGCTGGGCCTGGGGGCGGCTCCGGTCCGACGTCAGGCTGCCACAGCAGTGCTCCCGTGCTGGGCCAGGGGGCGGCTCCGGTCCGACGTCGGGCTGTCACAGCAGTGCTCCCCGTGCTGGGCCTGGGGGCGGCTCCGGTCCGACGTCGGGCTGCCACAGCAGTGCTCCCCGTGCTGGGCCTGGGGGCGGCTCCGGTCCGACGTCGGGCTGCCACAGCAGTGCTCCCCGTGCTGGACCTGGGGGCGGCTCCGGTCCGACGTCGGGCTGCCACAGCAGTGCTCCCCGTGCTGGGCCTGGGGGCGGCTCCGGTCCGACGTCGGGCTGCCACAGCAGTGCTCCCCGTGCTGGGCCTGGGGGCGGCTCCGGTCCGACGTCGGGCTGCCACAGCAGTGCTCCCCGTGCTGGGCCTGGGGGCGGCTCCGGTCCGACGTCGGGCTGCCACAGCAGTGCTCCCCGTGCTGGGCCTGGGGGCGGCTCCGGTCCGACGTCGGGCTGCCACAGCAGTGCTCCCCGTGCTGGACCTGGGGGCGGCTCCGGTCCGACGTCGGGCTGCCACAGCAGTGCTCCCGTGCTGGGCCTGGGGGCGGCTCCGGTCCGACGTCAGACTGCCACAGCAGTGCTCCCCGTGCTGGACCTGGGGGCGGCTCCGGTCCGACGTCGGGCTGCCACAGCAGTGCTCCCGTGCTGGACCTGGGGGCGGCTCCGGTCCGACGTCCCGCTCTTCGTTAGCCGTGCAGTGTGAACAGACGAGTTGGCAGACGTATTGTGCTGTCGTTTTTATAGCTCCCGCAGGGCCAAGGCCTACCAATACGTTACACTTTTTTCCTCGTTTGCTTGTGGTGATGAGTGAATAGAATGGACTGAAAGCAAAACATGCCATGACGAGCCTTGCCAGCCTTTTAAACGTGACGTTTCTGCGCAGTTTTAGACTGGCTCTGCAAGTGGCATGGTAACTTTAAAGCGTATCCTTTGGACATACAGCATTCTCGGTAGTAATTTGTCAGCAAGTAATTTACACCGACCTGACACGCTTTGAACAGACAACAAAGCAGGAGGACAGCACACGAAACCTGATCCATAAAATGAAATTGACTAACATAAAACATTTAATTGATGCATGTGTAATTGCTTAAGTCAGAACACCAGTGATTTATCTCTTGATAACTTAAGTATATGAAGCTATGTGTTTATGCATATTGGATTGCGTTAGTCGGCTTTGCTTTATGGCCGGGCTGTTTAGGGCGGTATTCGCGGCATGACTGCCGTGATTACCGGCAACAACAATACAAGGCTGATTAGCCGTGGTTGGCGCGCGGGTGCTGTCACCTGCTCTCAACGGGCCATTGTTGTCCGCTTATGTCAACGTGATGGCGTCACGCCGCTGTGGTTAGTTACCTCGTGCAACACTGCTGCTGCGGTTAGCTACCGCAGTTCACAACACCGCCGAGTAATGCACCCGGCCGCGGCCAGGCAAGCCGTATACATTGGACTGGCTGGCTATAGACTGGACAGTGCAGTGACCGCAGGCCCGGGGGCGCAGAGCTGTGGGTCACAGCGGCCAACCGATCCTCCCGCTACTGAGGGGAGGAGGGGAGGAGAATGAATCGGATGTATCTCTGTGATTGGATGAGTCGGTCGTGTGTAGGCGATGCCGCCTGCAGAGTGAACTTTAACACAGCAGCGGGCGATCAGAGGCGACCTGCGCCGTCGTCTTTCCCGTGATAATACAGTTGCATCGCGCGGCCGCGGCCGTGTTTGCGGCTGCTGCTGTACGCTGTGCTGTACGCCGTGCTGTACGCGTCTGACGGCGCTGGTTACGTCGTGTTGTACGCATCTGACGGCGCTTGTTACGCCGTGCTGTACGCGTCTGACGGCGCTGGTTACGCCGTGCTGTACGCTGTGCTGTACGCGTCTGACGGCGCTGGTTACGCCGTGCTGTACGCCGTGCTGTACGCGTCTGACGGCGCTGGTTACGCCGTGCTGTACGCTGTGCTGTACGCGTCTGACGGCGCTGGTTACGCCGTGCTGTACGCCGTGCTGTACGCGTCTGACGGCGCTGGTTACGCCATGCTGTACGCTGTGCTGTACGCGTCTGACGGCGCTGGTTACGCCGAGCTGTACGCGTCTGACGGCGCTGGTTACGCCGTGCTGTACGCCGTGCTGTACGCGTCTGACGGCGCTGGTTACGCCGTGCTGTACGCGTCTGACGGCGCTGGTTACGCCGTGCTGTACGCTGTGCTGTACGCATCTGACGGCGCTGGTTACGCCGTGCTGTACGCCGTGCTGTACGCGTCTGACGGCGCTGGTTACGCCGTGCTGTACGCCGTGCTGTACGCGTCTGACGGCGCTTGTTATGCGTGCTGTACGCATCTGACGGCGTTGGTTACGCCGTGCTGTACGCGTCTGACGGCGCTGGTTACGCCGTGCTGTACGCCATGCTGTACGCGTCTGACGGCGCTTGTTATGCGTGCTGTACGCGTCTGACGGCGCTGGTTACGCCGTGTTGTACGCATCTGACGGCGCTTGTTACGCCGTGCTGTACGCGTCTGACGGCGCTTGTTACGCCGTGCTGTACGCGTCTGACGGCGCTGGTTACGCGTGCTGTACGCCGTGCTGTACGCGTCTGACGGCGCTTGTTACGCCGTGCTGTACGCGTCTGACGGCGCTGGTTACGCCGTGCTGTACGCCGTGCTGTACACATCTGACGGCGCTTGTTACGCCGTGCTGTACGCGTCTGACGGCGCTTGTTACGCCGTGCTGTACGCGTCTGACGGCGCTTGTTACGCCGTGCTGTACGCATCTGACGGCGCTTGTTACGCCGTGCTGTACGCGTCTGACGGCGCTGGTTACGCCGTGCTGTACGCCGTGCTGTACGCGTCTGACGGCGCTTGTTACGCCGTGCTGTACGCGTCTGACGGCGCTTGTTACGCCGTGCTGTACGCGTCTGACGGCGCTTGTTACGCCGTGCTGTACGCGTCTGACGGCGCTGGTTACGCCGTGCTGTACGCTGTGCGTGGCGCGTCTGACGGCGCTTGTTACGCGTGTTTTATGTCGTGCACTGCTGGCCGTACCCGTCTGTGACCGTGGCTGCCTGTCTGTGTCCCGCAGGACGAGTTCCATCCGTTCATCGAGGCCCTGCTGCCGCACGTCAAGGCCTTCTCCTACACATGGTTCAACCTGCAGGCGGCTAAGCGCAAGTACTTCAAGAAGCACGAGAAGCGCATGAGTCTCGAAGAGGAGCGGCGTTGTAAAGATGAGCTGCAGGTGGGTCTTGGGGGCTGCAGGTGGGGCTGGGGGACTGCAGGTGGGGCTGGGGGACTGCAGGTGGGTCTGGGGGACTGCAGGTGGGTCTGGGGGCTGCAGGTGGGTCTGGGGGGCTGCAGGTGTGTATGGTGGGCTGCAGGTGGGTCTGGGGGGCTGCAGGTGTGTATGGTGGGCTGCAGGTGGGTCTGGGGGGCTGCAGGTGGGTCTGGGAGGCTGCAGGTGGGTCTGGGGGGGGGGGCTGCAGATGGGTCTAAGGGGGCTGCAGGTGGGTCTGGAGGGAGGCTGCATGTGGGTCTGGAGGGGGCTGCAGGGGGGGGGGGGGGGGTGCTGCAGGTGGGTGCCCTGAGGAGGAGGAGGATACCGTCGCGCTGCAGCCGGGCTGGTTTGGGTGGACCGCCGGTACCTTGTTTACACTGTGTATGGCATTACGATGGTAGCGATTATATGCCGCACATACCTTATACACTGTGGAGGAGGATACCGTCGCGCTGCAGCCGGGCTGGTTTGGGTGGACCGCCGGTACCTTGTTTACACTGTGTATGGCATTACGATGGTAGCGATTATAGGCCGCACATACCTTATACACTGTGGTGTGGCCCATTGGGTGTTGCACAAATGCTTATTACAAAGGTTAATTGATTATCATTTTAACTGTTACTTATTTGGCTTTTTAGACCCGCAACCCGCCTCCAAACAGAGCTATGAAATCATCGTTCCTGGCCATATAATGGCGCCATTTGAGTCATGCAAACACAAAGGCACGTCTATTGCCTGTACTCGCAAGCCTATGCGATGTTTCGTCTACGCTATTATATGTAACAGCTGCACTGGTTTGTTTTACCTTCGCTGTGGCCCTGGATAGACCAAATGATCCTCTAATAATCTACTCCTTTCCACACGGCATTCATCGCTGTGAACCACAGGCATAATTCTGTTAAGTTACCATTTCTGTTGTTGCGCGGAACGTTCTCAAACACGCGGTATGCGTGCGTGCCATTGAATCACCATGCCGCACGGCTGCTCTCGGGTGTCCGCCGTGTGCCGCGGATATTTAGCGCCGACCTGTCTGTGTGTGCTGCGCCGGTCACCCCGGCGGACCGGCCGGCTCTGTACTCTGTCCACTGTCTCGTGCACACCGATCTGTACCGCCTGCCGTCTGTGCCGACTGCCGGCCGTCGTCACGTCCCCTGTACTGACTGTCCCTCGGACGGCCGTCGTCACGTCCCCTGTACTGACTCCCTCGGACGGTGTCGTCACGTCCCCTGTACTGACTCCCTCGGACGGTGTCGTCACACCCCCTGTACTGACTCCCTCGGACGGTGTCGTCACGTCCCCTGTACTGACTCCCTCGGACGGTGTCGTCACGTCCCCTGTACTGACTCCCTCGGACGGTGTCGTCACGTCCCCTGTACTGACTCCCTCGGACGGTGTCGTCACGTCCCCTGTACTGACTCCCTCGGACGGTGTCGTCACGTCCCCTGTACTGACTCCCTCGGACGGTGTCGTCACGTCCCCTGTACTGACTCCCTCTGTCGGTGCTGTCCTGTGCCAACTATCCCGCTTCCTCCGGTGCTGATCACCTCCGGAGCCTGACTATCCCTCCTCCTTCTGCGCTGGCTATCCCGCCTCCTCCTGTGCTGACTATCCCGCCTCCTCCTGTGCTGACTATCCTGCCTCCTCCTGTGCTGACTATCCTGCCTCCTCCTGTGCTGGATATCCTGCCTCCTCCTGTGCTAGCTACCCCGCCTCCTCCTGTGCTGGCTATCCTGCCGTCTCCTGTGCTAGCTATCCCGCCTCCTCCTGTGCTGGCTATCCTGCCTCCTGTGCTGACTATCCTGCCTCCTCCTGTGCTAGCTACCCCGCCTCCTCCTGTGCTGACTATCCTGCCTCCTCCTGTGCTGGCTAGCCTGCCTCCTCCTGTGCTGGCTATCCTGCCGCCTCCTGTGCTGACTATTCTGCCTCATCCTGTGCTGGCTATCCTGCCGCCTCCTGTGCTGACTATCCTGCCTCCTCCTGTGCTGGCTATCCTGCCGCCTCCTGTGCTGACTATCCTGCCTCATCCTGTGCTGGCTATCCTGCCGCCTCCTTTGCTAGTTACCCCGCCGCCTCCTGTGCTGACTATCCCGCCTCCTCCTGTGCTGACTATCCTGCCTCCTCCTGTGCTGGCTATCCTGCCGCCTCCTGTGCTGACTATCCTGCCTCCTCCTGTGCTGGCTATCCTGCCTCCTCCTGTGCTGACTATCCCGCCTCCTCCTGTGCTGGCTATCCTGCCTACTCCTGTGCTGGCTATCCTGTCTACTCCTGTGCTGGCTATCCTGCCGCCTCCTGGGCTGGCTACCCTGCCACCTCCTTTGCTAGCTACCCCGCCTCCTCCTGTGCTGGCTATCCTGCCTCCTCCTGTGCTGACTATCCTGCCGCCTCCTGTGCTGACTATCCTGCCTCCTCCTGTGCTGGCTATCCCGCCTCCTCCTGTGCTGGCTATCCTGTCGCCTCCTGTGCTGACCTGACCGTGTGCCTCTCGCTGTGCCGGCAGGGTGAGAAGGCGGAGGTGAAGCAGAAGTGGGCGTCACGGCTGCTCGGCAAACTCCGGAAGGACATCACGCAGGAGTGTCGGGAGGACTTTGTCCTCTCGGTGACCGGTGAGTGTCGGGAGGACTTTGTCCTCTTGGTGACCGGTGAATGTCGGGAGGAATTTGTCCTCTCGGTGACCGGTGAGTGTCGGGTGGACTGTGTGCTCTCGGTGACCGGTGAGTTCGGGAGGACTGTGCTCTCGGTGACCGGTGAGTTCGGGAGGACTGTGCTCTCGGTGACCGGTGAGTGCGGGAGGACTGTGCTCTCGGTGACCGGTGAGTTCGGGAGGACTGTGCTCTCGGTGACCGGTGAGTGGACACCGGGCCGGGCCGGGCAGTGTTAGCTGGCGGCGACTCCCTGTGCCCTGCGATGGCCCCGCCGCCCGCCGCCGTCCGCCGCTGACGGGCCGGCAACAGAGCGGCCGATTCCGCTGAGTGGCCTGTATATATCGTAGATGCGGGGCTCTGTTCAGATGCAGTGCGGGTTTAGCTGATGGGCGGCTGGATGGTCTACTCGACAACACATGATAGTGTTGAGGCGGGAGGTGTTGGATGGCGTACTATCTGCGACATTAGTCAATGTGGTGTATTGGTGTAGATAGAGTTTTGTCAACTTTAGCATTCGAATGACTGCCATGTTTAGCCAGTCCTTCATATTTTAACTCACTTCTTTACTGAAAATATCCTAACCAGTGACGTATGTTTGAATTGATCTGAGCTATCACTGCATGTTTTCGTAGCGACAGAAATGTCTGTCCGGCCGGGTTTGGAGCGGCCCGGGGTCGGTGTGCCTTGGCAGCCGTGCCTGACGCATCCTCCCGTCTCCCGCAGGCAAGAAGCCAGCCATGTGCGTGCTGTCCAACCCGGACCAGA
>JAXIVJ010003922.1:0-30000 GCA_036785665.1 Chirona hameri | reverse complement strand
AGGCTTGATTTAATTGCCACTACTGCTCAAGCCATTCGATGTGCTGTAAGTGGTACAGTTGGAAGGCGTATTTGCCCGTGAGAGCATGAAACGACTTTACCGGCTGTAGTGTCGTCCAGTGATTGTTGTATCCACATGTTCCGTGTCTCTTCTGCCAGCCACGAATCGTCGCTGTGTCGCCGCTGCCACATGTTTGTGGCGCTGAGTGGCGTGCGTTCGGCTCCGTTTGGCTCCGTTTCAGCCGTGTGTCGGATCCCCCCCCCCCCCCCCTCTCCGCCGCCACCCGCCCCGCTCACAACGCGCGGCGCCGGACGACATCGGTAACAAATACGACGGCATTTGCCGCCACCCTTTCATCGTCGCCGGCCGGATTCACATGTAAATTTTACGGGCCGTATCTGAGCCGGCGCGGCCGGCACGCAACGGCGCGACTCCCGCCTGCGCGGCCGCGCGGAAGGCGTTCGCCATAAATCGGCGCCGCGCCGGCCGCCGGCAGTTTGTTCCGAGCTATTGCTGGTTCCGGCGCAGAGCGGTGTGCCATCGGATCCGGCCGTAATCCCCGCTATCCTCTCCTCCGCCCCGGGCCCAGCCCCGGCCCCGGCCCCGGCCCCGGCCCCGGCCCCGGCCCCGGCTCCGGCCCCCGGCCCCCGGCTCCCGGCCCCCGGCTCCCGGCCCCCGGCCCCAGCCCCGGCTCCCGGCCCCCGGCCCCAGCCCCGCAGTCGCAGCCGCAGCCGCAGCCGCAGCCACCGGCGTCGCAGTCGTCGCCACCTCCAGTGTGACGGGGCCGCGGCTCGGAGCTGCGCTGCGCTCATCACGGCTAATTGCCTTCTCGCAATGCGCTGCAGGGCGGTAATTTGAGGGGTTCGTGCCGCGGCGCCGCCGTGTACCGGTCCGGCAGGACGGAGCACGCGCACCGACCGAAGCGCCGCCGGGTCGCGCGCGCCAGCTATAAATAAACGGCCCACGGTTTTTGTGTGTTTTGAAGATGCGAGAAAGATTCTCTGCTCAGGAGAGATATAAATAAATGCCCGGGGATATCCAGTTACTCTTTGGAGTTTCGTCGGATGGTTTCAAACAGAAATCGTCCACGACATTCTCCTTGCCTGTTAGTTGTGGGTAATCAGGAAGTATTGAAGTGAAAAGGCTCCTCGTTGTCAAAAAGAAACATGGCAGCACTAACATGGCAGCACTCTTGTATGCGTTACGCAGGATATTTCCGACACCTGAAATTCGGTGCTTAAATGTTGTGTGGCTTGTCATTTCAGAGTTACAGTTGAGAAATCGTTTTTTATATATCTTGGTATCGTTTTGTATTATTTTTCAATTACTCATATACGTCTCGTACTTTGCTAGATGAGAGTGCAAGCATTGTCCGTCAAGGAAACGCCCATATGTAGGAAACTAGTATTTAAACGATAAAGACGTTAATAAACCAATCCAAGGTGCGCTGAATTTGGCTAATTATTTTGTACAAGTACAGTGAGACAGTTCTCGATTTGCTTTGCTCTATGGATTGTATCCCGGCTATATTACTTAGTTACTCATTTTTGTTACTGAATAAACAAGACACAATGGAGAAAACGTGTATTTGGTTTAACCCTCACCCTACCCAGCCCGCCTGACAGCCCCCCCCCCCCCCCCTGAGGTTTTTCTTGAATAACTTTTTACACATGCGGCGCATCTTACTGAAATTTTTGTTAACTTAGTTTACAACAATTATACGTATGCCGTAAAAATTTAATCGACATTGTTTGAAAATTTTGGGAGATAATCATGTTTTGATGACGTCATGTTGGTGGAAAAACGATAAATATTAGAAAAATCGTAGAAAACAGAGTTTTAAAGCAAATTGCAAACGCAGCTCTCCAAAGATACAAAATGACATTCTCGTTAACATGGCATTCTCGAATTTTCAAAGTTTTGGGTTTTTGACCCCTAAAATGTAAAAAACTGATTTTTCGGGGAAAATCCCCACAAAATCAAAATTTTCACAGATGTTAGAAAAACAGGAATATATGTGAGAGAACTGAGTATGGAGAATTCCCATACCAAATTGCAAAGCAATATCTTCATTTTTGACTGAGTGATGGCTCCCTAAGTGTAAGAAACTCATGACGTCATTTTTGTAATAATTTTTTTTTGACTTTTTTGGACAAGATACAAACAAATAATTACCTTTTCTGTATTTCTGAGCCATAACTGGTATAAGAACATGCCTTTTTATTTACATTTATCAATTTCTAATTTTGAGATTTTCTGAAGAGCAAAATCGCTGTTCTGGATGTGGTAAATCCGAGGTCATTTACTTGACCTGAACGGTCACCCGTTGACCTGAAACCACCTAAAAATCGCATACTGTTAGATTCTTCTCATGACAGGCAACGTGCTGGTTCTTACCGCATTGCTCTAAGTTGATTGGTTTGGAAGTTAACAGGGGGGCCTGTCAGCCCCCCCCCCCCCCCCCCCCCCCCCCCCTAGGGCGAAGGTGACAAAAACTCCCGTAGGGCGAGGGTTAATATTGGCATCCAGTAATACGAGCAACAAAGGCGTTTAAGCTATGGAGGGTTTTGGTTGTGACATTTCAAGAGAGAAGAGGTGTATCTTTATGACATTATTTATTCATCAAGTCGGATCTGGATGGATGTTGGTATCGAGTGTTTCGTAACCTGTCAATATATTTCATTTATGTTATTTTAGAACGGGTAATCTATATTTATGACTGTTGTTTCTGGCCTCGCCTTGACATGATGGCTTAGCATAACTAACTGGCGATCTGCCGCCTGTCTCCTATTTAAGCCAGGTATCCGGCTCCAGCCAAGTCGAGCAGGCGTAACTGACGCAGCGAGATCGAATGTCTGTCCAAGTCTTTCATCTATCGTTTGATGCTTGATTATTTTTTTGCTCACAAAAACTATGGTTGTTTCGTATTGTTGCCACCACGACTTCCTATGTGGCTACCCTTCACCGTCCATTCCACCCCACTCATCTCAGCCGGCTGGGAGGGCGCCGCTCATTTTCAGCGACACCTCGACGGCGCTAGTTGGCCACTGCGGCCGTTAGCGAACCAACCCTCCGCCGCTGCGGCACTTTTGTCTCGCACGCGCCGATTATGAATGCATAATGTAGCCGATGCTGGGTGCTGACTACTGCTGTTTAGCTGCCGCCGCGTGGACAATTATGGTAATAATTTGCCGTTTGGGCCGTTACGGTTGTGTGCTAAATCAGAGCGGTCGCCTGTGTCTCAGACGTAACTTCCAGTCCACTTAGTGGCGCGTGGCTCGCCTGGCTGCGCCGCCGCCCTCGCCGCCGCCCCCGCCGCCGCCGCCGCCCCCGCCCCTGCCGTTTAGCCGCCCCGAACGGCGACGACAGCGCGCTCGCCGCTCTGCCGATGCGCAGGCCAAGCGCGATGCCGTTGGGATAGGCCCGCCGCCGCCGCTCAAACGGCCCCTAAATCGTCGAATCCCGGCCGGGCGCCGTGCCGGCCCGTCCCACACCGGGCCCCGGCGCTGCACGGTTTTGACGTGGGAGGCATAGAAAAGGCATCGCGGCCGCTCCGCCAGCGCCCGGCGCGCGGTAACGACGCGTCGACGGCGGCGGCCGGGCCGGTTTACTGCGGCCGACCGCCGCCGCCGCCCGCCGCCCCCCGCCGCTATCGCCGTCCGAGACGACCGTCGGGCCGGCAGCAGCTCGCCGGCCGCGTCCGGTCCGGCGGCAATGACGCGTGCTGATCCGGTGTGAATTTACGCCGGTCGGTATCGGCGTGTGATCGGCCCGGCCCGGCCCGGCCCGTGCTAATGTGCCGTGATCGGCTGGCGCGTCTACACCGCGAATTTACGGCCCCGATACGCCACCTAATGGCGGCTTTATGGAGCCGGCGCCTCCAAAAAACGGCGAGATTAAACCGAACAAATTATCCGGCCGTCGGTGGCGGCGTGCGATCTGCGACGGCGATCGGTGACGGCCGACCACTTGGCTGCCGGATGCCGCTCCGGCTGGGTGGGAGGGCCGGTGAGGGTGGAGGGTGCGGCCCCGGGGAGACTTGAGCACCGCCGGCAGAAAGGCAGTCGGAAGAGCGGGCTGGCAGGCTGGCTGAGTGTTGAGATCTGTCTGGATCGCGTTGGATCTACCCGAGTGGCTATCAGCTGCACACATCTCATGTGAACATGTCGAAAATTAATATTGGAAACAACTGACGACTTACATGTACCTCGTTGATACCGGCTTCGAGTGCTTGATTAAAATACGATTTGAATGATAAGTGGAGTGGGTTTCGGAAATCAGGCCACTTCTCCGGGCAGCGCATGCAGAGACGTGCATGACCCCGGACCCAGGCTTCCGTGTCAGTTCAGGGCCGGAATTTACCAGCGAAAGTTGTTCCGTATCGAGTCCATTGGACACGGTCCGCTCAGCCCACTACTACATTGCCGGTTTGTGGCCGCTGCCAACAGCCTCCCTGCATGATAGGTCATCTTTGATAGGTGCAAATGGTCATGCCTACTACTTAAACAGATGAACGCTGCAGCGAATTGCGACTGCTGACCGAGGTTACTTACTTTGAAGCACGATTGAAGCTCATGTCATTTTGGTGACGGGACTCAACCAATTAAGATTCGTAAACGGGACTGTTGTGTGTAAAAGTTAGTAGGCTGAACTTAGCTGAAATTGTCCAACTGACCCACGTTGCTTGGGTGGTCGGGTGGGGTGAAGCGTCGAATATGGCAGCTTCCTGGGCTGAATCCACTCAGGATGGACGACACGACTGAACACATCCGATAATAACGTGCCCATATCTGTGTCTCGGGCAGTGTGTCGCCGCCCCTTAGCATGCATACACAGGCGGACGTTGCCGTGCTGGCACTGAGTGGTACCTACTGCTGTGTGTCACGGGCTGGGACACCGCTGCCCACGTCACCAGGCACCACTGGCCGCATACATTACCGACCGGCTCATAGGCCAGACGATCTGCTCTTAACGACTGGTTTACGGCAACGCGCTCATTATCGTGTATTTGCTTAGTGTGGTGTCGGATTCTGTCGTTGTTTAGGGGTTGGGGCGGTCGTGGTGAACATTTGCCTAGTGAAGTTCCTTCGACACCACGACCTCAGATTAAAAACTCCTTAACACGCTTGCAGGGGCGTAGGAACGTCACGAAAAGTGGGGGGGGGGGGGGCAGTGAAACTTTGATCCCATCTTGAGAGAACCCCGGGCGAGATGTCTTTGGAGATTTGTGCTCTTCTCGTCTTGGCGAACCTTTGGCATGACACATTTTCCTTATTAGGCAAAATAAAATAGCAACAATTGTGACTTAAAAGTGAGGGGCCCATGCCCCCCCCCCCCCCCCTGTTCATGCGCCTATGCACGCTTGACTAAATTATTTCCCTCTGAAAGATATTTTAGAAGCATACTCGTACGTGTTTGGCTTTGCAGTATCGCGCATCATTGACAATATTCGAACAAAAGTGTTGCTCACATGAACTCTCACACGTACGCTCTGGAAACTGCCTGCTAAAATGTACTGCAAATGCGTCTGGTGTATTGTCGGCTATATCGGGTTAAAACGATTGGGAGTGTATTGCGAGTGTAAATACGATCTGCGGAAAGCGAACAACTATTTATTCCACGAAAGAAAAAACCATCGAGCGTAGGATAATCAGACCTTTATTATGACATTTGCCGAGACGGACGGTTTTTCCTTTACCTATTTTGGTTTAAGCCTACGCATTTCACCGATGTGGGGAGCATCTATTGTTGACTGTGTGGGTTCCGTACTGACCTGTCCCGTCCCCTGTTCCAGACGGCATGCCAGGCAACACGTGCGAGGGTACCGATTTGGAGAACGACGAGCGGTTCGTCAGCAAAGGTGAGAGTGGCAGAGGACTGCTGGCCGCCGTCCCTCTGACCGTCCCCCTGGCCGTCCCCCTGACCGTCCCCCTGACCGTCCCCCTGACCGTCCCCCTGGCCGTCCCCCTGACCGTCCCCCGCTCCGTCCCCGCGCGCCACGCTCACCCCGCTGTCAGCCGCCGAGCCCCAGCTAGTTTATAGGCGCCGCACTAATCGCTAATTGCTTGCTACCGTGCAGATTTATCGACGGTGACTTGAGCCTTTATTGCGCCGTGCTGGGCTGACGGAGAAGCGCAGGACACACGGTCTCAGTGGCAAACTGGAGGCATGTCCCTTTATTGCGCCGTGCTGGGCTGACGGAGAAGCGCAGGACACACAGTCTCAGTGGCAAACTGGAGGGATGTCCCTTTATTGCGCCGTGCTGGGCTGACGGAGAAGCGCAGGACACACGGTATCAGTGGCAAACTGGAGGCATGTCCCTTTATTGCGCCGTGCTGGGCTGACGGAGAAGCGCAGGACACACGGTATCAGTGGCAAACTGGAGGCATGTCCCTTTATTGCGCCGTGCTGGGCTGACGGAGAAGCGCAGGACACACGGTATCAGTGGCAAACTGGAGGCATGTCCCTTTATTGCGCCGTGCTGGGCTGACGGAGAAGCGCAGGACACACGGTATCAGTGGCAAACTGGAGGGATGTCCCTTTATTGCGCCGTGCTGGGCTGACGGAGAAGCGCAGGACACACGGTATCAGTGGCAAACTGGAGGCATGTCCCTTTATTGCGCCGTGCTGGGCTGACGGAGAAGCGCAGGACACACGGGTCTCAGTGGCAAACTGGAGGCATGTCCCTTTATTGCGCCGTGCTGGGCTGACGGAGAAGCGCAGGACACACAGTCTCAGTGGCAAACTGGAGGGATGTCCCTTTATTGCGCCGTGCTGGGCTGACGGAGAAGCGCAGGACACACGGTATCAGTGGCAAACTGGAGGCATGTCCCTTTATTGCGCCGTGCTGGGCTGACGGAGAAGCGCAGGACACACGGTATCAGTGGCAAACTGGAGGGATGTCCCTTTATTGCGCCGTGCTGGGCTGACGGAGAAGCGCAGGACACACGGTATCAGTGACAAACTGGAGGCATGTCCCGCAGATAACCTCCGGCACTGTAATCGTAGCAGGTAACTGTGCAACGGCAGCGCTTGAAATCCATCCAAGTACTGTACTGATATCGTAACTTCCCAGATAGTTTGCTTTCCAACAGCGTCACCATAAACTGCGAGCGCAATATGCATTGTGTCTTCTGACCGGAATGAATTGATTCGCTTTAAAATGCGCCTCTCGCTTTTCTCCCGAACTAAGCTGAAATAATTACAATGTGGCATTCATTATACCTTTGAGGAGTGGCTGAGGACAACTCTCGCACAGGTTACCGCCACCCCTCCCAGTCTTATGACGCCGCTCAGACGTGTGTGGGTGTGGGTGTGGGTGGGTGTGGGTGTGGGTGTGGGTGGGTGTGGATCACAATCGCATGGAGATGCAGCGGGTTTTATCAGGTGAGACAGGTCAGAACATCGCACATCCGCTGCATTGGCTGATGGCGAAGAAATCGGTGGCCAGTGGTGCTGAAAGCTGCATATTGTGGTGCAGTGGTGAGCCTTGAGGAGCTTCCATCTACCGGGCCGAGCTGCGGCAGCCGTGTGAGCTTCCATCTACCGGGCCGAGCTGCGGCAGCCGTGTGAGCTTCCATCTACCAGGCCGAGCTGCGGCAGCCGTGTGAGCTTCCATCTACCGGGCCGAGCTGCGGCAGCCGTGTGAGCTTCCATCTACCGGGCCGAGCTGCGGCAGCCGTGTGAGCTTCCATCTACCGGGCCGAGCTGCGGCAGCCGTGTGAGCTTCCATCTACCGGGCCGAGCTGCGGCAGCCGTGTGAGCTTCCATCTACCAGGCCGAGCTGCGGCAGCCGTGTGAGCTTCCATCTACCGGGCCGAGCTGCGGCAGCCGTGTGTCGTCGTTTTCAGAAGAGCATTCCTGTGTTGAGTCAGTGGCTTTGAACGTTTATTCGGCGAAGATAGGCTGCGTATTGTTTCGGAAGAAGAAAACCCGTGTTTCTTCCTGGGAGTGGGCTGTTGTGAGCGGAAGAGCGATGACTTACTCGGCAGCCACGCCTGTCGTTTGGCCCGTGAGCGGTGCCCTCTGGCGAACAGGCCAGCTCAGTGTTCCGCCAACAGCGGGGCTGGCGGGGCACGTCCAAACAGCGAGGGAACGCTCTCTCTCCATCCGACAGCGACAAGCAGGGCCGAAACAAACAGTCGCCTGTGGCCGGCATCTAGCATGCAATGGCCGCAATCGCCATCTATTTGGCTGCCTTCTGCCTTTTGGTGATCTTTTGCCACTTGGTATTGTTCGCATCTGTGTCCCGAGAGATCTAGGGTGTTTGTCATGGATCATCGTTGAATGGGCCAGCTGAACCTCTCTGTATAGCCGGCGCTGAATAGGAGTCCCACGGTGGGCTGACGATGCCGCCGTCCGCCACTGCTGCTCCTGTCTGGGACAGGCTCGGGGCGGCGGCGGCGGAGCATGTCACCACCTGCCTGCTCCTCCTGCTCCTCCTCATCCGCCGTCCGCTGCCCTTGTCCCTGTGCGGCGCGTGGAATGTTGGCAGCGGGCAGCACGCAGCGCGCCAAAGGGCTGCCAGCGGGCCCACTGCCGGCAGGACCGGGCCAGTGGGACGGCTGGAATGCTCCCAACTAGTGCCGGCCGCGGCACACGCCGCCCCACGCCGCCCCGCGCCGCACGCGCACCGCACGCGCCGAGCGGCGGCCCAGAGGAGGCTATTTTTTGCGGCTATCGTGTGCCGCTGGGTGTGTCACGGCCGGGCCGCGCCGCCGAGCCGCCGAGCAGCAAGCGCGCCGGCTAAATTTACCTGGCCTCGAGCCGAGTGGAAATAGGGGCCGGTTCATCGGACGGCGGCTCGGCGGCGGCGCCTCCGGTGTCAGCGGCCACCATCGGATGCGGTGCGAGGCGGCTTCCGCGGCGGTCGGCGCCGGCTCGATGTGACGCGGTTCCGGCGCTGCGGGCCCTCCCGGACCCTGCCGGCCCCTCCGGCAGAGGGTAAACAATAACGGTGCGCCTGCAGCGGCCATCTCTTCCGGCCGGCTGGGTCGTCGTTAAAATAATGCTGGCTAATCAGAATCGGCCGATAATATATTCATCTGTCCGTCAGCGGCAGTGATCGCTGACGGCGCCGTGCCAGCCGGGGCCGCCGGGGGCGACGCGTATCCGTATCACTTTGTCGTTAGCCGCACGTGGTAGGCGCGCTATGGTCGATGGCGACGAGCCGCCGGACCGCGCTGACTGACCCCAAGGCGACGGGGCAGGGGTGGGCAGAGGGGACAGAACGGTGACACGACCGCCCGCACAGACGGACATCTCGGACCGATTGCAGTTCCGTGTTGTGCTGATTTTACTGGGGTGATGGCTGGCGCCGGCGTTGGGCGGTCGGTCGGACGGGTCGCTCGGCGGCGCCTCTCTCCCGGACACGGTCGTGTCATGGGTGTTCGGCGCTGCCTGACCTGTTGCCGACACGGGCCCACTCCGTGATTCTCTCTCTCTCTCGGTGTGCCTCTATCTGGCCTCGTGTCCGGCGGGGCGCGGCGCCGAGCCCCGGGGTGGACCGCCCGGACCTCGGGCGACCTGACGTCGCCGCCGATCCGGGCCACGTCCGCATCCGGATAGAAATGCCGCCGTTTTCACCGGTTCTCCGCTGTAACGGGGCGACCGAGGGTGGGACGGGCGGCGTTTCGCCGGGGAGGCGGCTGAGAGAGCGGGGGCGGCGCAGCACGGCGCGACGTGCACCGCCTGACCTGGAGGCCGGCGGCCGGGCGCAATCAGGTCAGAGGCGCCGGCTCTCCGCCGGCTCTCAGCCGGGACCGGTCGGTCGGCGCGGCGGTGGGTGGCGGTGGCGCCGGCCGGCCGGCAGCCCGGCAGCCCGGCAGCCCGACACGGGGACGGTACGGCGCGGCGCGCTGCCGAGTGTCACGGCGCCGCCCTGCCCTCACCAGAGAGCAGCCCGGAGAGCCGGCCGGACCCAGCGTCCACCGTCCACCGTCCACCGTCCACCGTCCACCGTCCACCGTCCACCGTCCGCCGTCCGCCGTCCCCCGTCCCCCGTCCCCCGTCCCCCGTCCCCCGTCCCCCGTCCCCCGTCCCCCGTCCGCCGTCCGCCGTCCGCCGTCCGCCGTCCGCCGTCCACCGTCCACCGTCCACCGGCTGGCGGCTGCCGTCCGCCGAGCCGACGCTCAGCACTGCGAACGGGGCCGGGAGGGCGTACAACGCAAGGTGTGAGGAGTAACTGAGGCGGGAAGGTCGAATGCCCTCGGCTGCCGTGTCACGGACGGAGGCAGTGGACACGGCGTGTCCGGCTCTGGCCGGTCATGGTCCGGCCGCCACTCGTGTCTGTGTGTTGTGCCGTGCCGCGGCGTGGGCGGCCGGCCTGACGACTGACTGACGGACGGAAACGGCACCGGTTCCGGCCGTGCTGCGGCGCCTCTACTGAATCGGACGGACCGGGACGTGCCGCCGTGACCCGAGTTGTGCCGCCGTGCGTCGGACTAGGCTGGGCTCCAGGACCCGTAATCGGGCCGTGCTGCCGGACTCCAGGACCCGTGACTCGGGCCGTGCTGCCGGGCTCCAGGACCCGTGACTCGGTCCCCGGTGCTGGGCTCCAGGACCCGTAATCGGGCCGTGTAGCCGGGCTCCAGGACCCGTGACTCGGCCCCCGGTGCTGGGCTCCAGGACCCGTGACTCGGTCCCCGGTGCCGTGCTGCCGGGCTCCAGGACCCGTGACTCGGTCCCGGTGCTGGGCTCCAGGACTCGTGACTCGGTCCCCGGGTGCCGTGCTGCCGGGCTCCAGGACCCGTGACTCGGTCCCGGTGCCGGGCTCCAGGACCCGTGACTCGGTCCCGGTGCCGGGCTCCAGGACCCGTGACTCGGTCCCCGGTGCCGGACTCCAGGACCCGTGACTCGGTCCCGGTGCTGGACTCCAGGATCCGTGACTCGGTCCCGGTGCCGGGCTCCAGGACCCGTGACTCGGTCCCCGGTGCCGGACACCAGGACCCGTGACTCGGGCCGTGTTGCCGGGCTCCAGGACCCGTGACTCGGTCCCGGTGCCGTGCTCCAGGACCCGTGACTCGGTCCCGGTGCTGGACTCCAGGACCCGTGACTCGGTCCCGGTGCCGGGCTCCAGGACCCGTGACTCGGTCCCCGGTGCCGGACTCCAGGACCCGTGACTCGGTCCCGGTGCCGGGCTCCAGGACCCGTGACTCGGTCCCGGTGCCGGACTCCAGGACCCGTGACTCGGGCCGTGCTGCCGAGCTCCAGGACCCGTGACTCGGTCCCGGTGCCGTGCTCCAGGACCCGTGACTCGGTCCCGGTGCTGGACTCCAGGACCCGTGACTCGGTCCCGGTGCCGGGCTCCAGGACCCGTGACTCGGTCCCCGGTGCCGGACTCCAGGACCCGTGACTCCGGCCGTGCTGCCGGGCTCCAGGACCCGTGACTCGGTCCCCGGTGCCGGGCTCCAGGACCCGTGACTCGGGCCGTGCTGCCGGGCTCCAGGACCCGTGACTCGGTCCCGGTGCCGGGCTCCACACTGGGCACCGCTCCAGACCACACCAGCTGTCTGACCTCGTCACTGCTCGCGCTGCTGGCGGACCACCGGCCGCTGACGTCCGTCCCTGCGTCACTACACCGGCCGCTGACGTCCGGCCGCGCGCACTGTCGGTCTCATGAAGCGCCGGCTCACCATCCGCCGCTCCAGTGGACTCATTCAGGGCAGGATAATTGTACCAACTCATTCGGAGACTTGAGCATTAACGGGCGTTTTTATGAAATAAAAATATTTGCAAAGTGTAGATTTCCAGCTGGTAGATTTGCCACTTGGGCTTTGTGATTTGTCTTGGAGCAGATCTGTCTTAGAGCGATCTCCTATCATTGAACGCCTGTTGAGTGGTTTTCGTCAACTATCTCAGGCACGAATCACTCAGGCACAAATCTCAGGTATCTCAGGCACGAATCACTCAGCCCCTGAACAGAATATACCGTTTCGTATGGTTCGCACAGTGACAATGGAATACACGTCCTCAAAATCAAAACCGCGTTGGCCTGTACAGTCGGCGTTTGCGGCAGTTCAGGGACCTCGACTGGTCTGATGGTACTGCAGCCGGTGTCCGTGGTGTCAGAGCTGGTGGCGCGGCTGGGCCGGCAGTCTCCGGCCACGGTCCTTCAGGAACCAGCGGCAGTCTCAGCGGACTGCGTTACTGTATGGCAGCCGTGTCACTGTTTTATCTGCTCTGGCCGGGGCTGACGGCGCCGCAGCGTTGCCCGGTGAGGCAGTGGAGCCTGCAGGCGGCGGCCTGCCGCTGCCGCCGCCGCCGCGGTGGGCCCCCTGCCAATGGTGTCAGGCTATTTCTGCGCGGACCGAAATACGCGCGGCCGGCGAGGTCGGCCGGGGCGGCCGCGGCTGCCGCGGTGCTGCGTCCGTCTGGTGCAGCTCTCGACCGCGGAGCCATCCGCCGGAGCTGCCTGCGGGAGCCGCAGGAGCCGCCGCCGGAGCCAGGAGCGGAGACAGGCACCGGCTCCTGCAGAGGGGCAGTCGCCGGAGCCGCTGGTTACTGGAGGCTACCGGAGCCCCCTGACGCACCAAATAAGGAGCCGCCGCCGCCGCCGCCGCCGCCGACGCTGAGGCTGCCGTCTCCGACGACGGAGCAGCGGACGCGGGTGCCGGCGCTGCGGCGGCGTTACCAGGCTGGCTGTGGCAGCAGGTGTCGGCTCCGCGGGGCAGCGGCTCTCTCTCAGCGGGGGCGGTCCGCGGCACACAGACACGTACTCCCTCCGGCCTTCCGGGGGTGAAGGCGGCGGCGTCTCAGCTTCTGCTCAGCCCGGTCACAGGCCATGTAAAGCTCGCACTGCTGCCTGCCGCTCCAGTCGGCCCAGAAAGACACCAGGGTGACGTCACGCTCCCTCCACCGACCACATCGGCTGCCTGTCTCACTGGACACGGCACACGGCACACGGCACACGACACGCGACACACGGCACACGACACACGACACGCGACACACGACACGCGGCACACGACACACGACACGTGCGGCTACCTAGTCGCCTAGGACGCCGGCCGCCTGTGTCACTGTGCTGGCCCCGCCACACCCTGCTGCGTCCGCTGGCCACCGCGCTGTGCTCCCTCCTCGGACCCTGCTGGCCACGCTCTGTGCGAAAACCCGCCGGCTCGCCAGCACCAGCCGCCGCCCTTTGCCAATAAAAGGAGCCAATATTTACATCTGCCTATGAGGGCATCGCCATGCCAAGATCCATGGTGGTTGTTTCGTGCGGGGAGATGCGCCAGGGATCATCGCCAGGAAAAATGCCGACAAACGGCCAAATTTCGGGGGGTCGGGCGGCGGCCGGGCCGCGGGCGCCAGCAGGACCGCTTCCAAGGCGGCGGAGCGGCCAAACGAGGAGCGCAGAGGCGGCGGCGGCGGCGGCGGACAGCACTTGTTGGCCGGCCGGTCGGCCGCGGGGCGCTCGGCGGCGGCAGCGGTGGCGGGGACGGCGACAGCGACCGCCGACCGGCCGCAGCTAAAACGGGCGGCCCGCGGCCGGCGGCGCGGTGCGGCGCTCTGTTGCAGACGACTCTGGGCGGGCGCCAAGCGGCACTGCTCGCCCCGCACGCGTCGGCCCGCTATTGCATCGTAAAGGGCCCGAAAACGCCGTCGGCGCCGACATTTGCATGTGGCAACGACACGCCGCCGCCGCCTGCGGCCTAAAGCCGGCGCGGCGCTGCGGCAGAGGCTGCGGCAGAGGCTGCGGCAGACTGCCCGGCCATCCCGGCAGCCCCTGCTGCTGAGCTGGCTGGGACGGCTGAGGAAGACTGGCTCTCCACCGAAGGATGCTGGCCAGAATACAGACGGTGTCTTCCCCAGTTGCGGATATGGTCTGCTACGGAGATGTTGGACTTTCAGACTGCAAACCGGATGATTAATGCCAGATTTTGCTGAACGGCATTTTAGCTGAGGGAATGGATGTTGAAGACTGCTAGATGGAAAATGATGGAAATGATGTTGGATGGAAAATGTCCGGAAGGACAGCGGGCTACATTCGCTTCACTTGAATACAAAATCAAATAGTTTATTCAGAAAAGGTTATGTTCATGCAATTTTGCAGAGCCCCCCTTTCAGATAAGAACACTTATTTTGGAGATTACGCTATTTGTTGAAAGAATTAGGTTATTGTGAATATATTTTATATATATATATATATATATATATATATATATATATATATATATATATATATATATATATATCGTGTTTGTGTGTGTATGTGTGCATCACATCTACAGGCTTCTCCGAAAGAGAGTGGAAAATATTATAGTCCGTTATAGTCACTAGTCAGTTCTTGATTCGTGACATTGCTTTGAGATCTTGTTGAGGCTGCTCTCCGGCATTTCGTTGTCATGGAGTTGAGGTAAAAAATGGCATGTATAATCGGTTGCGAACACCGCATCACCCAATGAGCTGTGTCGAATCACCTGGCACGGTTTTGCGGAGTTCTGTTGAAACTGTGATTGATGGCGCTCTATAGAAGAAGGTAGCAGCAGCTTGCCTCCTCCGTAATACCGTGTGGCAGTGCATTCTGGCAGCCACACTACTGGTTAGCTCGCTCAGCCAACAGACTGCTATGGATCACGTTTAGGGCCGTCCGACGGAGCTGGAGCCAGAGTCGGTGCCGACGGAGCCGGGCCGGAGCCGGAGTCGGTGCCGGAGCCGTGCCAACTAATCAGGCGACTCGGCGCCGTCGGTCTCCGGCGACACAGAAAGGGCTGCGCCGCGGGACGGGGGCGGCCCCCGGCGCCGCGCCAGCTCCCGGCCGACGGCTGGCTGCCACCCAAAGGCCGACGGCGGCACCCCACCAAAACACCGTCCCCGGCCCGGCCCCGGCCCCGGCCCCGGCCCCGCGCGCTGCCCTGATAGCCGCGATGATAGATGATTGGACGACGTCGGCGACAGGAGGCGGCCGGCGCGCGTCCGAGGCGCCCCCGCCCCCGGCCCCCTCCCTGGATCACTGAGATGCCGACAACCCTTCCTCCCGCGCTTCCTTAGCTTCCTGCGGTACAATGATCTGGTATAATGCTGTGCACCTCCACTCAGACTTTGTTTGCTTCGCTGCTCTTCTCGGCGTTGGCTGCACTTCCACTGTCGCTGGACCCCTCCGGCCTCCAAATCATGTCATGCCCTGGACCCCTCCGGCCTCCAAATCATGTCATGCCCTGGACCCCTCCGGCCTCCAAATCATGTCATGCCCTGGACCCCTCCGGCCTCCAAATCATGTCATGCCCTGGACCCCTCCGGCCTCCAAATCATGTCATGCCCTGGACCCCTCCGGCCTCCAAATCATGTCATGCCCGATGCGTGCTGCTCCATCATAAGCATTTCTTCGCAAACATACTACCTACAGGGATGTCGTTTTGTATTATTTTAGTGGTGATCGAGCACCCCCAGTAGTGCTTGAGCACCCCCCAAAGTTGAATAACACAAGAAGCGTTTATTTTGGTGTGACTTGATGTATTTGTGTGCAGTTGATGAAAGCTTAAGTTTTCTGGACTCGATTAGTAGCTTAAGTTTACCCCCCCCCCCCCCCCCCCCCCCGCCGCCGCTCAACTACTTTTCGCAAGAGCGACAACTGAAGACTGTTATTGAAATAGGCCTTGAGCACCCCAATCATGTTCATAAAACTACATCCCTGGGTTCTACTCATAAAATTGTATATAAGTAAATTACCAGCCTCAGTGGGTAAGCCAGACGCTGTATGATCCTGTGTGATCGGTATGGATGGCACTCGTGGGGTACGTTATACGTCTCATCATCTTAATCGTATTTCTTCCCGTACTTTTAATACGTGTCACCAGACCGGTATATTTTGTCAGTAGAAGACAGGGCAGCGTGAGTCCCGATATATTTTGCCAGTGGAAGACAGGGCAGTGTGAGTCCCGGTATATTGTGCCAGTAGAAGACAGGGCAGCGTGAGTCCCGGTATATTTTGCCAGTGGAAGACAGGGCAGTGTGAGTCCCGGTATATTTTGCCAGTAGAAGACAGGGCAGTGTGAGTCCCGGTATATGTTGCCAGTGGAAGACAGGGCAGTGTGAGTCCCGGTATATTTTGCCAATAGAAGACAGGGCAGCGTGAGTCCCGGTATATTTTGCCAGTGGAAGACAGGGCAGTGTGAGTCCCGGTATATTTTGCCAGTAGAAGACAGGGCAGTGTGAGTCCCGGTATATTTTGCCAGTAGAAGACAGGGCAGTGTGAGTCAGCATCAGGCCATCGCCTTGCACTGCTGCCCTGCTGCCTCTGCCGCGTGTAGCACCCGTGCTGCCCTGCCGCCTCTGCCGCGTGTAGCACCCGTGCTGCCCTGCAGTGCCTCTGCCGCGTGTAGCACCCGTGTTGCCCTGCCGCCTCTGCCGCGTGTAGCACCCGTGCTGCCCTGCTGCCTCTGCCGCGTGTAGCACCCGTGCTGCCCTGCCGCCTCTGCTGCGTGTAGCACCCGTGCTGCCCTGCCGCCTCTGCCGCGTGTAGCACCCGTGCTGCCCTGCCGCCTCTGCCGCGTGTAGCACCCGTGCTGCCCTGCAGTGCCTCTGCCGCGTGTAGCACCCGTGCTGCCCTGCAGTGCCTCTGCTGCGTGTAGCACCCGTGCTGCCCTGCTGCCTCTGCCGCGTGTAGCACCCGTGCTGCCCTGCTGCCTCTGCCGCGTGTAGCACCCGTGCTGCCCTGCAGTGCCTCTGCCGCGTGTAGCACCCGTGCTGCCCTGCAGTGCCTCTGCTGCGTGTAGCACCCGTGCTGCCCTGCAGTGCCTCTGCCGCGTGTAGCACCCGTGCTGCCCTGCAGTGCCTCTGCTGCGTGTAGCACCCGTGCTGCCCTGCTGCCTCTGCCGCGTGTAGCACCCGTGCTGCCCTGCTGCCTCTGCCGCGTGTAGCACCCGTGCTGCCCTGCAGTGCCTCTGCCGCGTGTAGCACCCGTGCTGCCCTGCAGTGCCTCTGCTGCGTGTAGCACCCGTGCTGCCCTGCAGTGCCTCTGCCGCGTGTAGCACCCGTGCTGCCCTGCAGTGCCTCTGCTGCGTGTAGCACCCGTGCTGCCCTGCAGTGCCTCTGCCGCGTGTAGCACCCGTGCTGCCCTGCAGTGCCTCTGCTGCGTGTAGCACCCGTGCTGCCCTGCAGTGCCTCTGCCGCGTGTAGCACCCGTGCTGCCCTGCAGTGCCTCTGCCGCGTGTAACACCCGTGCTGCCCTGCAGTGCCTCTGCCGCGTGTAGCACCCGTGCTGCCCTGCAGTGCCTCTGCCGCGTGTAGCACCCGTGCTGCCCTGCAGTGCCTCTGCCGCGTGTAGCACCCGTGCTGCCCTGCAGTGCCTCTGCCGCGTGTAGCACCCGTGCTGCCCTGCTGCCTCTGCCGCGTGTAGCACCCGTGCTGCCCTGCAGTGCCTCTGCTGCGTGTAGCACCCGTGCTGCCCTGCAGTGCCTCTGCCGCGTGTAGCACCCGTGCTGCCCTGCTGCCTCTGCCGCGTGTAGCACCCGTGCTGCCCTGCAGTGCCTCTGCCGCGTGTAGCACCCGTGCTGCCCTGCAGTGCCTCTGCCGCGTGTAGCACCCGTGCTGCCCTGCTGCCTCTGCCGCGTGTAGCACCCGTGCTGCCCTGCAGTGCCTCTGCCGCGTGTAGCACCCGTGCTGCCCTGCCGCCTCTGCCGCGTGTAGCACCCGTGCTGCCCTGCAGTGCCTCTGCCGCGTGTAGCACCCGTGCTGCCCTGCAGTGCCTCTGCCGCGTGTAGCACCCGTGCTGCCCTGCTGCCTCTGCCGCGTGTAGCACCCGTGCTGCCCTGCAGTGCCTCTGCCGCGTGTAGCACCCGTGCTGCCCTGCTGCCTCTGCCGCGTGTAGCACCCGTGCTGCCCTGCAGTGCCTCTGCCGCGTGTAGCACCCGTGCTGCCCTGCTGCCTCTGCCGCGTGTAGCACCCGTGCTGCCCTGCTGCCTCTGCCGCGTGTAGCACCCGTGCTGCCCTGCTGCCTCTGACACCCCTGTCACTCGCTGCGGCTCGGTCGGCTGCGACCACCGTGAACCAGTGCCTGCTCCTACGCGCACCTCACCTCGCACTGTCTGCCGTCACTAACTGGCGTGGTCGGCGCGGGTCGCTGGTGTCAGCCTTCTGTTCGGTCCGAATGGTGTGTGTCCCACCCACCTAACTAACACCAGTGTGCCTCCCGCGCGACCCCACTAACATCTCCGTCTGTCTGTTTCTCTATGTGCCTCTCTGTCTCCCTCTCCGCCTCGGCTGTGCCTGTGTGTGCGTGTGGTGTGGCGGGTCGTGCACCAGGCCACCACCACCCGGCCATGTACATGCAGCAGTGGCCCGGCGCCGACTACAACGGCTGCTTCCACTACGGTGAGCCACCCCGTCCCGCCCGTCATGCCCCTGCTGTCTGCACGTGCCTGCCGCCCGTCCGTCCTGCCTGCCTGTCTGTGGCGTCCCCGAGACTCCCGGCCCGACCTGACCCCGGCTCCGCCCGACCCGACCTGACCCCGGCTCCGCCCGACCCGACCTGACCCCGGCTCCGCCCGACCCGACCTGACCCCGGCTCCGCCCGACCCGACCTGACCCCGGCTCCGCCCGACCCGACCTGACCCCGGCTCCGCCCGACCCGACCTGACCCCGGCTCCGCCCGGCCCGACCTGACCCCGGCTCCGCCCGACCCGACCTGACCCCGGCTCCGCCCGACCCGACCTGACCCCGGCTCTGCCCGACCCGACCTGACCCCGGCTCCGCCCGACCCGACCTGACCCCGGCTCCGCCCGACCCGACCTGACCCCGGCTCCGCCCGACCCGACCTGACCCCGGCTCCGCCCGACCCGACCTGACCCCGGCTCCGCCCGACCCGACCTGACCCCGGCTCCGCCCGGCCCGACCTGACCCCGGCTCCGCCCGACCTGACCCCGGCTCCGCCCGACCCGACCTGACCCCGGCTCCGCCCGACCCGACCTGACCCCGGCTCCGCCCGACCCGACCTGACCCCGGCTCCGCCCGACCCGACCTGACCCCGGCTCCGCCCGACCCGACCTGACCCCGGCTCCGCCCGGCCCGACCTGACCCCGGCTCCGCCCGACCCGACCTGACCCCGGCTCCGCCCGACCCGACCTGACCCCGGCTCCGCCCGACCCGACCTGACCCCGGCTCCGCCCGACCCGACCTGACCCCGGCTCCGCCCGACCCGACCTGACCCCGGCTCCGCCCGACCCGACCTGACCCCGGCTCCGCCCGACCCGACCTGACCCCGGCTCCGCTCGGCCCGACCTGACCCCGGCTCCGCCCGGCCCGACCTGACCCCGGCTCCGCCCGACCCGACCTGACCCCGGCTCCGCCCGACCCGACCTGACCCCGGCTCCGCCCGACCCGACCTGACCCCGGCTCCGCCCGACCCGACCTGACCCCGGCTCCGCCCGACCCGACCTGACCCCGGCTCCGCCCGACCCGACCTGACCCCGGCTCCGCCCGACCCGACCTGACCCCGGCTCCGCCCGACCCGACCCCGGCTCCGCCCGACCCGACCTGACCCCGGCTCCGCCCGACCCGACCTGACCCCGGCTCCGCCCGACCCGACCTGACCCCGGCTCCGCCCGACCCGACCTGACCCCGGCTCCGCCCGACCCGACCTGACCCCGGCTCCGCCCGACCCGACCTGACCCCGGCTCCGCCCGACCCGACCTGACCCCGGCTCCGCCCGGCTGCGCCCGGCTGCGCCTGGCTCCACCCCTGGCTTGGTCTCGGCGCTGCCTGCCCGTCTCGGCGGCGGCGGTCTCGCTCGTGACCGCTGGGATGTAGTAGATATGGCAGGCAGCGCCGGGATGTGGCTGTTGTGCGTGTCGATGTTAATCAAGGTGGCAATTGACCAGCTATTGCCACCGCCGGCGACCTCAGGTAATGATAGCTGTCTGTGCCTGGGCTCGTTAGTAGTACCGACTGCCTGCTCTGCACCAGTAGCTGCATGGCGTCCGGCTCCGGCTCCGCTCGTCCCCGCGTCCCCGCTCCCCCGCAGTCAGTAGCCCGGCATGTGGTGCGCGCTTGTGGCGGAGGCGCGGCCAGGCGCGTTGCATGCCATACCGATCAGGCCGCCTATCAATCCCGCCGGCCGGCGTCGGAGTCTGGGAGAGCAGCGCGGCGGCGCGGCACCGGACTCACGACACCTGGCTGCACGACCGCACCGCCGCCGCGCCGGTGGCGCCCCCTGCGTCCCTCGTGAATGGCCGGCGCGTGCCCGTGCCCGCCGCCCGAGCCGCCCCTGACCCTCCAATTAATGCCAACTGGCCGGTGGCGCGCCGCTCGGCTCCAGCCCGACCGCCAGCCAATAGTGCGGCGAGCGGCGCCAACAACCACATGTGTGCCCGACACCGGCGCCCACGCGCACTCACGCCGCCCCACCACGCCGCCAAAATCCATGTAGCGGCGGCCAAGTGTCGCGCTGGCGCGGCGGCGCGGCCGGGACGGGTGACGCGGCGGCGGCGGCGGCGGCGGCGGCGGCGGCGGCGGCGGCGGCGGCGGGGTCGCCAGCAGCCAGCCTGGCTAGGGGGCGGACGGACGGACGGCGGTGGCCTGCCAGCGGACCGCCGCCGCAGCCGCCGTGATGGGCAGGGATGTCTGACAGGCAGCCGCCGCAGCCCGCTCAATGAATGAACAGACGTCCATCACTGAACGCCAGCACTGCGGCGACTGAACGGCCGGCTGGGGATTTGACACAGCGCTGACGGTGTCTGTGGGCCTTTTGGTGGCGGCGGTGGCGGGTGGGCTGATGAGAGAGGGACAGGTGGTTTTGTGAGGAGGATTCCTTGTTTCACACCAGGCTTAACCTGCGCCGTGCCGAGGGGTATTTAGACCCCCCCCCCCCCCTCAGGTTTTTCGAGGATAGCTGAAAAACGGCATTGCGCAGCGCCGCCGTTTTTTGCACAGCTGATCGGGCATCAATTGCCACATTATGTGGGGAAAAAAATACATCGGGGTCATCTCAGGTCAGGTCACCAGACCAGGTCATGTTACCCCACCTAAAAAAAAACTTGTGGTCGTACCACAGTCACAGTTTTTGGATGAATGGTTTTACACTTACAGGATTTCAGAAGGTCATATATTTCTACCTTTCGTATATATCTTGGATTTTGTATATCAGCGACCTAAGGTCGGATCAATTTCGTGACCTCCCCATTATAAGTCAATGGGGAAATGTGCAAATGCTTCCTATTCCAAGGATACGCAAGATATCAGTCCAATTCCTTCTGGATCATGTTATTATAGGCCATTCTTGATGACTTAGGTGCCATTTTTGTTTCGTGACCACTACAGGGTCAGCCGAGGTCATCCGAGGTCACCATAAGTTTTATGTCAACAACTCTCGATAATGACGACATAATGTCATAATGACGATAGAGAAGCGAAACAGACACCAATGTGTTTGTCTCATCGAGGCACGTATTCCCATATGTAACATGACCTACTTGGGTCACCACTTGACCTTGACCTGAGGTCACATTTTTTTTTTAAAGTTGACTTAACCTGGTCAACACTAATATGAGTCAAAGCGCA
Source organism: Chirona hameri (assembly GCA_036785665.1). NCBI lineage: Eukaryota > Metazoa > Arthropoda > Thecostraca > Balanomorpha > Balanidae > Chirona > Chirona hameri. Next base: position 8,505 of record JAXIVJ010003922.1, on the reverse strand, counting down.
TGACGAGACAAACACGACGGCATCAAAATTATTGCCTTGCCGTTATTAGGTAAAAAGATATTCGTGAAAAACTGTTTGGCAAAAAAAATAGCCTTTTTGACATTTGATGAGCTCTGGAGCCTAAACTATTGACCTGAGCTAAAAATTTGAGGACACCTTGGCCATTGCATTTTGCAAGTGCTTTCCATTGCTTTTTCCGTTTGTTCCTAGCTATCATAGTTCCTGTGGTATCTGGGGGTTTCTGGAACGAAGTCCTAAAACTGGAAAATTTCACCTTTGATGACCTCCGGTGACCTCAATATTGACTTAACCCTCGCCCTACGTGAGCTTTGTTCACCTTCGCCCTACGGGGGGCCTGACAGCCCCCCTCCCCCCTCCCCATGTTAACTTCCATACCAAGCAACTTAGAGGAATGCAGTAAGAACCAGCATGTTGCCTGTCATGTGAGGAATCGAACAGTATGCGATTTTTAGTTTTCAGGTCAAGTGAATTACCTCGGATTTACCACGTCCAGAACCGCGATTTTGCTCTTCAGAAAACCTCAAAATTAGAAATTGATAAATGTAAATAAAAAGGCATGTTCCTAGGCAACTTTTGGCTCAGAAATACAGAAAATGTAATTATTTGTTCGTATCTTGTCAAAAAAAAAGTTATTTTAAAAAATGACGTCATCAGTTTCTTACACTTAGGGAGCCATCACTCAGTCAATAATGAGGATATTGCTTTGAAATTTGGTATGGGTATTGTCCATACTCAGTTCTCTCACATATATTCCGGTTTTTCTAAAATCTTTGAAAATTTTATTTTGTGGGGATTAAAAAAAACAGTTTTTTTTTTATTTTAGGGGCCAAAAACCAAACATTTTGCAAATCCGAGCTTGCCATTTTAAAGAGAATGCCATTTCGTATCTTTGGTGAATTGCGTTTGCAATTTCCTTAAAAACTCTGTTTTCTACCATTTTTCAAATATTTATTGTTTTTCCACCAACATGACATCAAAACATGATTATCTCCCAAACTACTCAACCAATTTCAATTAAATTTTTACAGCTTACGTATAATTGTTGTAAACTCAGCTACCGAAAATTTGAGCAAGATGCGCTGCATGTGTAAAAAGTTATTCAAGAAAAACCTCGGGGCCTGTCAGCCCCCCCCCCCCCCCCCCCCGCGTAGGGCAAGGGTTAAGGAAAAAAATATATAAAGTACTTTTGAATGTGCTTGTCGAGAGCTTTCGAACGTTTTTTCTGCGTATTTCTAGCCCTTTTACGTTTTCGAGTTAGATGGGGTGCCCCCCCCCCCCCCCGCGGCACGGCGAAGGTGGCGCCTAGCACCGGCACGGCGCGGGTTAAGAGTGATTGTAGCCTGTAGGCGTTGATAGTTTGACTGCAACCCAAAGTGATGGGATGGTATGCGGGGGTAATGGGTTGCTTTCAATACATGATGGTGGGTGAATATGTGAGACATGATCATGTTTCTCGAGATAAAATAGTTAATGATGTGGAGATATGCTTATGGTCTCAACCCAAAATATATTTTAAAAAATGTAGTGATTCGCAGGTTGGTATATGGGAATGGTTAGGTTTTAGCGCAGGATCATGGAATGGTGTGGTTTTGATATTTTGGTTTGGCTTCAACCTAGGGTGATAGGTGGGTATTTTGGTTGATGAATCGCCAAGCAATGCGCTGGTTTCATACCAATGTGATAGGCGGGTAGTGGGGTGATGATCTGCTTTCAAGACAGGGTGATCGGCGCATCTGTCATATGAAGCTGAGCAGGTTGCGAGTGAGCTGCTTCGGTGGAGATGCTGTAAACGCACTGATAGGCATCAAGAAGGGCTGTAAACGCACTGATGAAGCATCAAGAAGTGCATACGTTTCTTGTTATTTTCCGGGTGATCCGTTATCGCACTTCAGTATTGTTTTCGTTTCCTGTTTTTACGTCCTTCCATTCCGGCGCGGCCATTCAACAGCGGGCAGCCCTCTCCGGAGCTGATGCGAACCGTTTTGCGAAATTGGTCGGTGATCCACAAGTTTGGCCGCCGTCCAGGTCACAAAATAAACAGAGATGTCGGTGATTTATTTCTCCGGGGCCGGTGGACGTCGGCTGTGACGCGTGTGCCATTAACCGGGGCGCTGTGAGACGGCTATCGGCCATCGGCGGCGCGTCGGACGACAGGTGGCAGCAGCTGGTCGGCCGGCGTCCATCACCGACAGGCCCGCCCGCCGTCGACAGGCCCGCCCGCCGGCCGGCCCTGTCGACACGGCCCGACGCCGGGCCGCACCTGTCCAGAGCCGCACGTGTCGGCGGAACAGGGAAACACGTGCCGACACCGAGACGCGTATCTGATGTGAGCTGAAGTGATCTGTCAGCAGGGTGTTACTGCTCGCTCCGCGATCTCCGCTCGCCTCCTGTGTGCGGGTGGTGACGCCGGAACGGGACATCGATCATTCTGTTAGCCTGACAAATGGCTACCTCAGAACGACGTGTGGTGTATAGGGAGTTGTCTCGAAAGCATGCGAGAGCCGGTAGACTCGCGCGCCTTTCGATAGTCGATTCTTTTAAATCGCATGTGTTCGTATGTTCAAAGTTGTCGACTTTACTTTTGAATGTCATTTGTTGCTCATGTACATACCTACTACTTCGGCGTCTGAATGTTAGCGCGAGTTTGTTTTATGGCGTCCTTTCCCCGCTCATAATGCCCGCTAGTGAGGGAAAATGAGGTAAAATACTACAAATGATTAGATGGGTGAATTGAGAGCCGAATTGTAGCGCGTTATGATGTCTGCCCGGCTGTGTCGTGTGTGGCGACTGGGCGGTGTGCGGCGTCCGACGCGCGGCGGCCGGCGCAGCTTCAGCGCATGTGTCGCCGTACGGGGCGACACAGGCGACACGGGCGCTCACGTGTCTGGCTGTGTGTGTCGGTGAACCGACAAAACTTCTAAGGAATTACTTATAACGACTGAACTTCCAAGTCAAAACTTACACGCGTCAAAACTGCCAATGGAAAAACTTATAATGGAAAAACTGCTTCGCGTCAAAACTTTCAAAGCAAAAACTTATAAACAACAAAACTTCCAAACGCCAAAGCTTCCGAAGCCAAAACTTCCTCGCGACAAAACTTCCAATGAAATTACTTCAAATTTAAAAACTTCCAAGCAGCAAAACTTCTAATGGCAAAACCTCCAAGCGACAACACTTCCAAACGTCAAAACTTCCAAAGCAAAAACTTCTTCGCGACAAAACTTCCAATGAAATAACTTCTAATCCCAATATACTTCTAAGCGACAAAACTTCTAATGGCAAAACTTCCAAAGCAAAAACTTATCCGCGACAAAACTTCCAATGAAATATCTTCCAATTCCAAAACTTCTAATGACAAAACTTCCAAGCGAAGCTGGCTTTTAGTGTATCTATCGCTCGTTTTCAGTACTTTTAACCACAGCAATGTTTTGTATTTATTTCAGTGTATTTATCGCTCGTTTTCACCACGACGCGATATTTCCATATTTCTTCTGACGAAGCCGTTATTATTATTGAGAGGTTAGGTTGCGTAAATACATCGGAAACCTATTTACGCCGTAGGGTTATGTTTTGTCTACGAGTTGGTTTTAGGGGGGGGGGGGTCCGGGGCGCGACAGCGCAGCTAACGAATGCGAGCGGAACGTTCTAAACGTGGGTCCCTGCGGCCGTAATTGCTATAAAGGTTAGGTCAGGTTTGATTATGTTATTACAATTGTTTCCTGCCGCCCCTGGTTAACATTACCGTGGTTAAAGGTACCGAAAACGAGCGATTAATACACTAAAAGAAAAAAGCATAGCCGTGGTTAAAAGTACTGAAAACGAGCGATAGATACACTAAAGTTTTGACTTTTGTAAGTTTGTGTTTTATAAGCTGTGACGCTTGGAAGTTTTTTCATTAGAAGTTTTGACTCATGGAAGTTTTTGCTTTAGAAGTTCTGGCATTAGAAGTTTTGACGCTTGGAAGTTTTTTCATTAGAAGTTTTGACTGTTGGAAGTATTGTCGCTTGGAAGTTTTTGCTTTAGAAGTTCTGTCACGAAAAGTGTTTTCATTGGAAGCCTTTTGAAGTTTTGCCTTCTGGATTTGTTTGCATTGGAAGTTTTGACGCTTGTAAGTTTTTGCATTGGAAGTTATTTCATTAGAAGTTTTCTCCCTTCGAAGTTTTTTCATTAGAAGTGTTGACTGTAAGAAGTTTTGACGCTTAGAAGTTCTGCATTAGAAGTTTTGACGTGTGTCGCCGTGTGTGTCGCCAGGTCACTACAGTCACAACCCGTACACCGGCGTGCTGCCCAACGACACCGTCATGACCACTGGCGTCTTCTCCTCGGCAGAACTGTGGCGGCTCTCCAAAGGTAAGTCCCAGTAAAGTCCAAAACTGACCACTAGCTGAATTGATTATACACATCTTTGCATAGTAAAAACGTAGCAATTCACGCTTCCTGACGCTATCCGCTACCATTTGGTGGTGGTGTTTTTTTCGTTCGATCGTTCGATTCCCGATCAATAGTTGTTCGATTCCCATTTGCCCGTTTCTTGGAGCGTGTTTGATTTGCGCGTTTCTCGGGTCGTTGTTGACCTGTCCGTGGCCCGGCGGGTGGTGGGTTTGTGGCGGAGCAGTACCGCGGCGGCCGGCGGTTGGCTCTGCTGGCGGCCGCCGCCTGAGCCCGTGTCCCCGGCCTGTCTCCACCTGATCCCTGGCGACACACCCAGCCGCTATCTGTGTGCGCCGAAGCTCGCCGCTCGGCAGTGCTCAGCGGCAAAGCCGGGCGCCGATTCCGCGCCGCCGGCCGGTGCCGCCCCTCCCCTGCCCCTCCCCGTTCCCTCCCCAGTTCCGGCCGATTTATTCCACGCATGCCGTCGTAACCCGGCAGGGGGATTATTTTCGCGTATCGCAGGTTTATCAAGGCGCGCCCAATTTCTCAAGTTGGATCATAAAAGGCGTGCGGCGGCGGCGGCAGCCGATTGTGGGTCGTCTATTGTCTCGCGGGCGATCTGGCGGCGCAGTCAGCCGGTGGAAAACAGCTGCCGCAGGAGGGGGCGGCGAGCCCGACCGGCACCGGCTCACATCGGCAGGAATTCTGTACACCACGCTGTGCCGACGAGTGACGCGTGGCGTGTTCTAAACCGCTATGTAGTCTAGACGCAGTCGGGGTGAATGAGTGGACGGTTTGACTGCGGCTGCCCCTGCCGGCCGACGGATGGCGGATGGCGGACGGTGGCCGGCGGTCGTTTGGTGCTGGTGGCGCTGACCGGTGCGGCGGCGTGCCTCGCGTCTCCCCGCGTCTCGCCGCCGGCTCCCCTGGTCTCGGTTAATTAGTGTGGTGCCGTGATGGCGGCCGGTGCGATCTGTGAGGACCGACAGCACCGGTGAGAGCAGTGGCCGGGCCGCCCGGGACGGGCGGCCCGGCCTATTGTGATCAGCTGACGAGACGGCGACAGATTGGCGGCGGCGGCGTCCATTGTGCCGCCGACCCCGCCGACCGTATCAGTGGCGGCACCACGGCAATACACGCCACTGCTCACCGCAGGTGGCGGCAGGCGAAACTCGCCGGATCTGACGGCCGGCATAGGGGTAGGAAGTCGATGCGGACTTTGAAGATATCATTGTGAAGCCTTTAGTTGGGAATGTGTAGTGTATTGTTAGAAGAATGATACTAGCACTACTATTAAATGCACCGGGTAACCATGTGATTAATTTTTGCCTCGATTGTTTTCATAAAATGAAATGTTTCCCGCCCCGCGATATTTAATTTATCAGACAACGGTAATGTCAGTAGGAAGCCGCTCGAGACATATGTGTCCGATCGGATACATCATCTGCTTTGAGAATAATATTTTGTTCCCTTACTCGGACATACAATAGCGTGGATATTGGGTATTCGACCGAACTAATCGATTTGCGTACGCTTGGCGACACGCTCAGTGCCCGGAAAGCCGGGAGAATCGTGTCTCGGCGTGCCATTTGGCAGCGGCGCGGTTGCCATCTGAACTGACCGCTCCCCGGGGTCAGTTCCGTCCTGTCCGCCGCCGGAGCGCTGTCCGCTGCTGAGTGCGGCTCGCAGCTCCCCAATGCAGCCCATGGGCGGAGCTGCGCGTGTCTGCGGGGTGCTGGGGCTGCCTGGGGCCGTGATTTGTCTGCGCGGCGGCGGCGGCGGCGGCGGCGGCGGCGGCGGCCCGCGGCTGCCGCCCATCAGAGAGTCCTTCCGGCGGCGCGCCGCGTCAGCAGCCGGACCGCATAACTTACCGCCACCACCGCCAGCGCCGGTGGTCAGTCCCCCGGCCGGCCCGCTGCCAGAGGCCAGCTGCTGACGGGGCGACACAACACACACACACACACACACACACACACACACACACACACACACACACACACACACACACACACACACACACACACACACACACACACACACACACACACACACACACACACACACACACACACACACACACACACACACACACACACACACACACACACACACACACACACACACACACACACACACACACACACACACACACACACACACACACACACACACACACACACACACACACACACACACGCACACGCACACGCACACGCACACGCACACACACACACACACGGGCCCGGGAACAGGGGGGCAGCGGAGGCGCTTGCCCCCCCCCCCCCCCCCAACATATCTTTGGCGAGCAGAAGTTTCCCTAAAAATGAGCTCTTTCAATTTTCTTCACAAAAAGTTATATATAATATGAAAGCCTCCTTGTCACTTTCATTTTGTGTCGTTTTCTTTTATAGCATGTCACAAGTATTATTATTGTATAGCTTTGCCTTTATAGCAATATCGTATGCCTTTCTTTTCCTTCCTTTTTCTGTTCCCATGAAATGTTCTATGAGATATAATGGAAAACTTTGGTAGCAGTACATTTGCTGGCAGTTGTCTGCTTGGCGCGTCGTCGTTAAAATGACGCACTGTCGCAGTGGCAGATCTACGGTTGGGAAAAATGGGCAGCCCCCCCCCCCCCCCCAAGATAAAACCGGCTGAAATCGGCGCAAAATTGACACATTTCCTGATATAGAAGCAAATCTAAGCAACTTTTTCTAAGGAAAGTTTGCTTTAAATCAGCTATCACAAGCAAGCGAAATCCGATGAGTTTTCAGAATTATGTGAGACCTTTTGGAATTCCCCCCCCCCCCCCCAAACTCCCGTTCTGGATCCGCTGCTGCACTGACGGCGATAAACATCTGCTGCATTTTGTGTATAAGTTTATCCCATGTCAACGTTACGGATGTGGTCAAACTGGCGTGCGGCCCTCTAGCTGTCCTCTCTGTCTCTACCGACGGCGCGGCAATTGCAAGCAAGAGTTATCGTAAATGTCGTAGGTTACCGTGATACGGTGATGACACGGTCGGTGCAGCCCACACTGGTGGGCTTCTTCAAGAAGAAAAAAACGTCAGGCGTCAGGTACGAGTATTTTATCAGACGACAGGCGGGTTTACAAAGGCATACATATTACATAGGCATAGTAGGAATTGGAAATGGGGGTGGCATGACCCCCACTTTTTCATATTCTTTAATTTGTATGTTAACCCGCGCCGTGCCGGGGGCGGGGCGTTTAGACGCCCCCCCCCCCCCCAAGGTTTTTAGAGGATAGCGAAAAAACGAAGGGGCGCCGTTTTTGCCGTTTCAAAAACGGCGCACAGCGCCACCGTTTCAAAAACGGCACACGGCGCACGGCGCCGCCGTTTAAAAAACGGCGCTCAGCGCCGCCGTTTCAGCCGCCGTTTTTGGCACACCTGTTCGGGCATCAATTACCCACATTGTGTGCAATCCATGACCACGGGTCATCTCAGGTCAGGTCACGTGACCACACCTCCAAATAAGTTTGCGGTCGTATCACAGCCACAGTTTTTGGCCGATCGGTTTCAAACTTATAGGATTTCATAAGGTCATAGGTACCTACAATTCGAATATCTAAGATTATGAATATCGGTGACCTAAGGTCGCCGGTCGGGTCAATTTCGTGATCTCCCATTATAAGTCAATGGGGAAATATTAAAATGTTTCCTATTCCGAGGATACGCATATCAGTCAAAATCCTTCTGGATCATGTTATCACAGGCTGTTATTGATGATCCAGGTTCAATTTATGTTCAGTGACCCCTACAGGGTCAGCCGAGGTCAGCTGAGGTCACCAACACTTTTTGTGTAAATAACTCTCGATAGAATGAAGATGAAGAAGTGAAACCGGCATAAATGTGTTTGTCTCGTCGAGACACGTCTCCCAATATGCCACATGACCTACTTGGGTCGCCACTTGACCTTGACCTGAGGTCAAAGTTCTAAGTTGACCTAAACTGGGCCAAATAAATGTGATTCCTCAGTTTCCGAAGAGGTCATTCATTCATGCCTAGAGAATATAAAGTCCCGTGTAAACGCGGTTTCTATCTACACTACCATTTGCGCATAAGCATCTCAAACATCTATGGGCGTAGCCAA